>LZPO01087509.1:56142-78577 GCA_001675575.1 Neotoma lepida | reverse complement strand
GGACATTGCATGGCGGCCAGGAACTGTCCACCCAGAGCGGTACATCAGGGGCTGAGGTGGAGTTCCCACCAAACAATGANTAACTCCTTTGATTTAGTCTACTGAGCTTAGTGTAGGAGATGAGTCCAAATCTCATAATACCAGGAAAGTAAGCACTTAGAAAGTTCAGAATGCTCTTGGAATGCACAAGGCTCAAGTCCTCTCTCCAGGGTTATTTAAGCAATAACAATCACTAGGAGGGGAGAATTTCTTACTGCTGAGCTACCAGCAAGTCTAGCATCTTTCCTAAATCCTGACTAGTCCTGGGATAGGCTGCTCATGGATGCAGCTATCTAAAGACATCCATATTCCTGTAAGTAACCCTGACCCATCTTCCTATAAGCAACCCAAAGAAATTCACTGGTTCACAAAGCAGTATGTGGGTGAAATTATTTCTTTGGTCCATCAGTCTTTTATCTGGGCTGAACATCTCTCCTGGATTACATCCTTCTATAATTGCTATTTACTATTGACATACTAATTGTGAAAATAAATTATCATGCTAGGTGGATTATACTTTACCTACTTATATGTGATGTGCCAACCTATCAAATTCATAAATGAAAAATAATGTTTACCTTCATAATTACATCTTCATCTAAATCCATTATTTTTTGACAATTACAGTGCTTTCTTTAATTACATCGTTTTCCTCCATCATTTTTATTCTGTAAATGAGAGTATAGAAATAATCACCACCAACCTATGCTATATGAAAAAGTAAAAGAGGTAGAAAGGAAAACACAAAATATAGTAAAATATGTAATTTATTTAATTTATAGTAACTTCCAAATGGCTCTAATAGGACCATCTCTGGCAAAGATATTATCTACAAGTTCTGGGTCAAATTTGAAAATTCCAGCTCTCTACAGTTGATGGAGAATGTAGGTGGAGAACTGTGTCAGGATCCTGTGCTGTTGTTCTCTTTCGGGGAGGGGACCAAGTAGGCCCAGAGTCAAACCACACAGACTCTGGGAGAATGTCGAAACAAGCTTGGTTTATTCAGGAAGAGGCAAGCCTTATATACCCTCCATCCCACCCTGGGGGAAGATCTGATGAATATGCTTCTGCTGGTGTGACATGGTTGCCTCTCATTGGTCCAGGTTATCTCCAGGTCGTGTTTCAGCTGCTGTTGCCAAGGCCCTTAGACAGACCCTAGTTGGCTCTCAGAAAGTATCTTTTTACTGGTTTGGGCCGGCTGCCCCTCAAGCCTGTTAGGAGTCATCCCACAGAGAATTTTTAATGCTATTTAGAAAGCTAAGCAGATAATGCAACAGGGAATAGAGATTCTGATCCTGAACTCTGTCCTTGCCGGGAGCCAAAACCTATGTTGACTATAATTAAGCTATCTTAGCCCAGGTAATTTTCAGTTTCTGTTTCCTGAGTAACAGGTTTCTCGCTACATGCCTTTGGCAATAGCTTTGTACTTCCGTATCTTTTTGTCAGTTAGGGATGTCTGCTATCCTGACCTTCCCGAGAAAACATCTTGCAGTCAGGTTACCTAGCAACCTAATCACCCTGATCCATGCCCCCAAGCACAAGCTTCTGCTTCACTCACTATATAATCAATTTGGGAAAGAATAAACGTTGCAGCTTGATCAGAATCCTGTCTTGGTGTCATTCTTCGTGTCTCGCTGTTCCCCCTTCTAGGGTCTCTGTTGAAGACCCCGCTGGCCGGGGCATGTCCTCAATTTTTTCAGGCCAGTAAGTTTGTGGATGTCAGCAAATAGTCATGGCACAACATATAAAGTAAGAACTATATATGGTCTTATAGTTCAATAAATAAATTAATCTTGGCAACTATATTTTAACATTCCATTTTACCTTGTCATTGTCAAACATGTGTCATTCACTGTTTAGAATTAATCTAAAGTCTTAAATAAGAATGCAGAAATTAATTTAGAATAATATCCCACGGAAATAATCACTGTTACATATTAATTTTTGTTTTGTTTTGAGGCACGGTCTGTCTATGTAGCTTTGGTTGGCATGGGAGTCACTGTCCAGCTAAGCTGAC
The DNA here is from genome assembly GCA_001675575.1 of Neotoma lepida. Lineage (NCBI taxonomy): Eukaryota > Metazoa > Chordata > Mammalia > Rodentia > Cricetidae > Neotoma > Neotoma lepida. The sequence continues at coordinate 76,521 of LZPO01087509.1, read as the reverse complement.
CTTAAAGTTATCCCTTATCTTTGCCTTTCAGGTGCTGGGATACAGGCATGTGCTGTCACACCTGACTGCTATTGCTTCAAGATTCTTATTTGGTTTACTAGAGCAAACACAATTACATTTGTATGTTTTACATGGGAATAACAATATTACTCTATTAGTAGTAAACCAGGTTAAGAAGTTTTGAAATTTTAGGTTAGCAATACCAGACCTTATAAAATAAAACATGTCAGACAAAAGAACATCAACCCCGTCTCCAAAGCAAACACAGCAAGTATGCTTAATCTGTTGGGAAATAATTATTATTGGATGAATTTGTAATTTTTTTCTTATAGAAAAATGTTCTCAAAAAGCAGTTTGTATTTTAAATGTTTAAAGATTTTGTTCGTTTTCAATTTGGGAGGGGATTGTCACTGTTGTTGATAATGAAGATGATATTATTTTTACTTGCATTTTACTGATAAATATATTGAAGTAGCAAGCAGTTGTAAAAAAGTCTATATAACAGCCGTGTGACACCAAGTGCCTGGTTTTCCATCTTTGTAGTGTTACTTCAACAGCCTTCTCTAAAACCAATTATATTATAAAAATTGAAAAAAATTAGAACTCACAAATTAAACTATTTTAACATGTACTAATCTCAAAAACAAAGTCATCAGGATCAATTGCATAAAAACTGAATGTTTATGTATGAAGTCTTAACTCCACAGTAACAAACACATGCTCATAGAGAAATATTTGGAAAACTGTTGGGGCTAGAGAATTAGCTGAGTGGTTAAGAGCACTTGTTCTTGGAAAAAACCTAGGTTTGATTCCCAGCACCTGCATGGAGGCTTCCACCCCTCAGGCACCAGGCACTCATGTGGTACACCAACATACATGCAGGCAAAACACTCATACACATAAAATAATAAAATAAATTTTAAAAAGAGTTTGACAAAGAATTTTTTTTAATTCTGCTGATTATTTGAATCAAATGATATTTAAATATTAACTCTACCTAAGAGAAACATTATATAAATATCTAACTATGATATATATATATTTGAAAATAATTATATGTTACATATATTTATAATGGATCAAATGGCTTGAAGTACAACAAATGACTACTTTAAACTTATACAATATCTTTGAAAATAGTCTTCAATTTAGAAGACTGCAGTACAATGATTCTTGTATCTATGTAAGATGCATGAGAGACGAGGGCACATGTGTGAGCACATGCAAGCACTGTGCACAGAAGCTTTTGTCAGCTTTTAAGGAAAAAATTATGTATAGGTGATAAGTGTTTTCATCAGTTATCAGACTTTATGAAGTATTAGCCTTCCTGGTGTCCCATGCAAAGGTCTTGACAATTTGGTTAGGAAATTTTTGAATTTTTTAAATACATAAATCTGTCATTTAACAATGAATCCATATTGGTAATAATTCTACATATAACCAAGATACAGCAAAGGATTTACAAACTCATTGCATATTCTCTGTACTGAGTTTTAAAATTTTAATAGCAAATCAGTAACATGGATGAATACAAATTATGGTGGGCCTAAGCATATTTGTTTATTTGCATGCTTGCAAATGAAAAATGTAGCTTCCCTCTAATCTCAACTCTGAAATACACCAGTACTTAGAAGGCTGTGTAAGTGAAAATCTATTTGAACTGTTTTGCAAGCATTTTTGTTTCTATAAAAACAGCACCAAACTCACTGACTAGCACACAGGGTTGCTTTCGAATTTGACGCTGGCCATGGTATTTAAACATAGCATGACCTTCACTGATCATAAATGAAGAGCACAGGGGTCGATGTGCTCACAAAATCACAACCAGCTACATTTCGTTTTTTGTCTTTTAAAAATTAAAGACATGATGAGTGTTCTTCTCAGCATTGCAGCCATCGCAGTGATGACAGAAATTAGTCTTGGAAGCTTTGCCAATGTCTTCATTGTTATGGTGAACTTTACTGACTGCATCAAGAGAAGAAAAATCTCCTTAGCTGATAGAATTCTCACTGCTCTGGCCAGCTTCAGGATTGGTTTGCTTTGGGTAATATTAATGAATTGGTACTCAACTGTGTTTAATCCAGTTTTATTAACTATACAAATAAGATGTATTATTTGCATTGCCTGGACTGTAACCAACCATTTTAATACCTGGCTGGCAACTATACTCAGTATACTGTATTTGCTAAAGATAGGTAATTTCTCGAACCTTATTTTTCTTGGTCTGAAGGGAAAAATTAAGAGTGTCATTGTAGTTGTACTATTGGGGAGTTTGGTGCTTTTGTTTCCTAATCTTATGATGGCAACCACATCTGGGAAAGTCCAAGTGAATGGTCACAGAGGCAACTTGACTGGGAAGCCCAAACTGGCTTGTGTCATAAACCTTACATTTATGACAACATTCACTCTGAACAATGTCATTCCCTTCACCATATCTATGATCTGTCTTCTGCTGTTAATCTATTCTCTGTGTAAACACCTTCAGACAATGAAGCTTTACAGAAAAGGATCCCAAGATCCAAGCACTATGGCCCACATTAAGGCTTTGCAAGCTGTAATCTCTTTTCTGTTGTTATCTTCCATGTTCATTCTGTCTCTACTCATATCAAATTACAATTATATGAAGTCTCTGGATGAGCCAGTCCACCTGATTTGCCAGGTTATTGGAACCTTGTATCCTTCAAGCCATTCCTACATACTGATATGGGGAAACAAGAAGATCAAACAGGCCTTTGTGTTGGCAATGGTGCAGGTTCGAACAAGGCTCTGGCTGAAAGAATCAAAACCTTCAAGTCCTTCAACCAATATTAGAGATGTGGTGTGACTAGTAGCAGAGTCTGTAGCATTTTATGCTTCCTATTGCTTTTGAAAAACAGACTGTGTGTGAATTATTTCTAAATAAATTTCAAGGAAATATATCTATGTTGACTAAATTAGAGATTGTGTTTGTGGACATGTATAAAATATACAAAAAACTGTCTATAGCATTCCCTTAATATTATTTTCATGAAAAGATGCCATTATTCAAAATATGCTTCAAATTTTTCAGAATTATGAAGTAAAGTATAACTGATATAAATGCTTATCTTCTACACAATAAGTTTAAAACTTATTTTTAAATACTATTTAAAACTGTTAGCTTGTTTCAAAAAATCATTTGCTCTTCCCATTTTTCTTTATAACACATGTATGTATCAAATCTTTTTAGATTTCTAATAAGTTATTTAATGCTAATCAACCCTAAATATAGGTATATACCAGTAAAACTAAACAGACTCACTAGGTTTTGTGTGTGTGTGTGTATGTGTGTGATGATAATTATAGCAAAAAAGGTTCTAAATTTAAGAGAGATTGGTGGTAGGAGTTAGGGGGCAGAGGGAGGGTAAAAATGATATGAATACAGTACTCATGCATGAAATTCTCAAAAACAATAAGAAAATTGAATTTAAAAACTGTATTTATATCCTGGAATAAAAGTTGCAAATGTAAGCACATTTCTATTCGAAGAAAATCCAGCATTATTTTATCAATGAAAATAAAAAACGTAATTAAATATTGTAAATATAGTCATCTGTTACACAATTTTTATGGCAGTTTTTCATTGATANTGTCTTAATACTCTAAAGAAATTATACAAACCAGATTAGAATTCATCAGATATACTCTTCTCTCTCCTTATTGTTTCTTCCCTTGCTCCCTTGCTCGAAATGATTCTTTTCTATTTAGTAGACCATACTGGATATGAATGTTGAGGACAGGAATACTGGGGGGAGAAATATATGAGCAGGATGAAAAGGAAGGGTAAGAGGGGTGTTACACAACCAGAACTAAGCGTATATAGGTTTAATTATCACCTCTTTTGGAAGTCTAGTATATCAATTCTAAATCACATATTGAAGACTTGTTTGAGGTAGATTTTAGTTTTTCAAGAATTGTTGGGTGGTGGTGGTGCACACCTTTAACTCCAGTATTCAAGAGGCAGAGGTAAGTTAATCTCTGTGAGCTCAATGCCATCCTGGTCTACACAGCAAATTTCAAAACTGTCAGGGCAGCACAGAGAAATCTTGTCTTGGAAAACAACAATAACAAAACAACAACAAGAACAGCAACAACAAAGCAGGAATTTTGAGGCCTAGGGCATGCAAGAGAAGAAAAGCAACAGCTCAATGTCATGCCTTGCAGCTGATGTAGGCAGGATATAACAAGGAGCTTGCAGGAGGCCTATAGCCATGTCAATCCAAATGGTCTGTGCTGCCANCTGGGACCATGGTGACATCCAAGCCTCGGTTACTGCCTAGGACAGGATGCTAGGCTGCAACCTGTAGCCATGTGGGTATCCGAGGGCCATGCTGCCACCAGGGCCATGCTGATCTCAGTGGCCTGCACTGTCACCCAGGGCCATGGTGTCCTCCAGGCCAGGACTGCTGCCAAGAGCCATGACTGGGTCTGTGGCCTTATAGCAGCTAGGGTCTAACTTGATGTCCATAGCTCCTGTTACTATTGCACAAATTCCTAAAGGTCTTATAATAAAAGACCCAGAGCCAGNTANTGGGGTAAATGCTGAAAGGTCCTAGAGACAAAGGAATAAGCCACAGCTACTTCTTACCTCTTCAACTCCACGAGTCCTCTGACTGTTTGCTTCTGAGTCCTCAGCCAAAAGCTCTCAGAGGAAAGGCCTAAGCCAAAATGCACTCAGCCAAAAATCCTTGGTTCCTGTTTCCTCACGCCTTATATACTTTTCTCAGCCCAGCCATATTATTTCTTTCCTAGTGCTGGTATAAAGACATGTGTGCTTCTCAAATATTGTTAGCAAAGGCANGAGATCTCAACTGCAGGGGATTAAAGGCATGTGATTCCAAAGTACTGGGATTAAAGGTGTGTGTCACCACTGCTTGACTCTGTTTCTTTCCTAGACTGAATCAATGTCATGTAGTCCAGGGTGGTTTTGAACTCACAGAGATCCAGACAGATCTCTGCCTCCCGAGTGCTAGGAGTAAAGGTGTATGCCACCACTGCCTGGACTCTATGTTTAATCTAGTGTCTGGCTCTGTCCTCTGATCCTCAGGTAAGCTTTATTTGATATATAATATATCACCACATGTTACCACCAAGGGCCATGAAGATGATTGGAGTTGAATCAGCCACCTGAGACCATGTAAGTGTCTGAGAGCCATGCTGCTGCTGTTGGAGCCATATTGATCTGGGTGGCCTCTGCTGCCTCATGGCACCACTGCGACATCCAGGCCCAGGCTGCTCAGTCCATGGCCCTGTAGCAGCCAGGGTCTGGGGTGATGTCTGTGGCTCCTGTTACCACAGGGATCATAGGAACCATGTGTGTTGAAATCCAAGGGCTATACTGAACTGGCCTTGCCCCTCTCTAGAAACTGCAACAGGAGAGCTGGCCCTGCCTCTCAGAGGAGAGCTGGCTCCTGTACTACGGAAAGATGGCCCTCACTATGGGCCCCCTGGCCACTAAAGCTGACCCTGTTGAAGTGGGTGCAGGTGAGCCAGGCCACAGGAGACGTGACCCCAGCTCCTCACATCTGTCGTGTGGTGGCATGGATGAGAGAAAGATGCCATTACCATCTGTGGCTGATGAAAGAGCTGGCCCTGGGGTCATGACAGTGAGAAAACTAGCCCTGCCCCTCACTAGCTGTAGCACACAGGAGAGCGGGCCCTGCACCTTGCCTGTCATTGGGGTCTCAGGTGAGACAGCCCTGAGGTCAGGAGAGCAGCAGAGCTCGCCCTTCCCCCACCCTCACATTCCTCCTGCAGCAATTGGGAGAGAGGGCCCTGCACCTTGCCTGGGTAAAACAGTAGAGCTGGCCACGGTGGTGAGTGTGGGTGAGGTGGATCCTAGGACCTGAGAGAAGGAGAACTGCCCCCTCTCCTTGCTGAGGCTGCGTTGGGGGAGCTAGCTGAGGCAGTGGTAGAGAGCTTGCCCTAGTAGTGACAATGAGAGAAACCTGGGGGGCTGGCAAACCTAGTTACCACCCAGGCCCAGAACCAGGACTGAGTTAGCCCACCCCAACATCCACCTCATCTATGACCTGTTGGAGCATATGAAGAGGATGAACCTACAGATCCAAAACTACAAGACCTCCATTAACACAGGACAACAATATATCCAAGAGGAGCCCCAATGAGAGTCCATGATCAAGTGTAGCAGAAGCCAGAGGCCTCATCCGGATCAATGTTTCGTAGCAATGAACACTTACAAGTAAAGATGAATGGACTAGAGGGTGAACTGTGTAACTCATCGGGCTACACTACAGCTTCAAAGATGGGATTCTTTTATTTTTGCTTTTGTTTGGTTTGGTGTTTTGATTTTTCTTTTAAATTTTGTTTTGTTTTAGGAGGAGGTTGCAAGGGCAGAGGGCAGATTTGAAGGGGCAGGGAGATAAGTGGGATCAGAATGCATGATGTGAAATCTAGAGAATCAATAAAAGTTGAAAGAATTAAATAAAAAAATAATTTTTCCAGTCCAACAGAGAATAAACAGAATTGTTATTAGAAACATGCACACAGTGCATTTAAGCACTAACAGAACTGTAATAAATTGAGCATGTGACTGCCATAAGAAGTGCAGAAGAATTTTGGATTGATCACAAATAGTGGAAAAGTTTAGAAATATATTGAAACTGTGACTATGGCCTGATCTGAGTGCTGTTGAAACTTTANAGACACAGCTAGGGGAACCATATATTATACTTCTTGAAACAATGAAGACCAATTCTGTATTTGAGATGTGATTTTAAAGTCTTCTTTTCTGGGTTTTTCCAAAACTACATGTGGCTTTGAAATTTAAAGTTGTTTTCTTTCAAATTTTATTCTTAAAGTCATTTGAAATTTAGCATACGAAACTACAAAATACCTATATTAAACACATTCACACTATGACAAGATTATACACATGCATATATACATATAAAATTATATTTAATCCATAAAACTCTCTGCAGCTGTGAAAATGGAACCAAATTGTGTGTGGTACATAGCCAATGATACATGTTTTCTCAAGGATCTGACAGTTTTTTGTGTAAAATATAAAAATGAGAGAAAGTGGCCGGGTGGTGCTGGTGTACACCTTTAATCCCAACACTCAGGAGGCAGAGGCAGGTGGATCTCTTGAGTTCGAGGCCAGCCTGGGCTACCGAGTGAGTTCCAGGAAAGGTGCCAAGCTACACAGAGAAACCCTGTCTCGAAAAACCAAAAAATAAGAAAAGAAAATGAGAGAAAGTATATTGATATAATCATTGAATCATTTTTATGTTAGAAGAAGGAAATATATAAACCTATACAATAGCTAAATTCTATGTGTCTGCACTAGCATTGACATAGTGGAATTTTAGAATTGCTATCTAAAAGCTTACAAAGATATTAAACAGCTAATTACATTTATCACACCTCCTTCAGCAAACGTTTTTTTCTATTTTTCTCTTACTAAAAATAGACATTTTTTCATACAAAATGTTCTGATTATGGTTTCCCCTTCCCCAACTCCTCAAAGATCCTCCTCACCACCAGTCTTATCTGAATCCACATAATTTCTGCCTGACATTTAAATGGTAACAATAAAATAAAATAAGACAAAAACAAACTGGAATAGGGCAAAACAAACAAACAGAAGAAAAAGAGCCAAAGGAACACATACAGATGCAGAGACACACACATTCATACACACATAAATCTCGTAAAAACACAAATCAGAAGCCATAATATATATGCAAAGGATCTCAAAGATAAAATAAAAATAAAAATAAGGCCTTGATAAAACATTATGAGACAAAAAAGCAACCCATAAAGTTTCTGTTGAGTTCATTTTGTATTGGCCATCTACTGCTGGTCATGGAGCATGGACCCTGCCCTTAAGAGTGGTTCATGTCACCAGTGAGACTTGATTTTAGTTTTTCTGTTGACCCTATAATAATATCACATTATAGTCAGAAAGCAATGCAGAGTCTTACAAACTGGCAAATCTATTTTACTTACGCATTCACTATTAAGTAAACAACTAAAAAACAAACAAACAAAGAATCCTCCATACGATGGACATGAATCACATGTCCAGTGAGTATCAGACATCAGAAGCTGTCAGTCTGTGATAAACCACAAAGCCTCTTTGGGTCCCCACATGATAGTGTCAAATCCAATTGAATACTTGAAAATCCTCGAGAGTGTGAACTTGTGTCTTCTCCTGGACACATTTTGTTGTGATTGCTAAATAATTACAAATTTTGAAGAACACCACATGGTTTATATCCTGAAATTTTAGAATCTAATGTCAAGGGGTCTTATATGTCACTAGGTGCCTGAGATCTGTTTTTCCAAATCAGCTCAATGCTAAGGTGAGGGAGTTGACTCTTCATATTAATGGTTAACCAGAAAATACATTCATAGCTCTCCCATCATCTCTGTAGTTTGTTTTGTCTCTGTCTTAGGGGAGCTCTTGTCCTTAGCACCCTCCTACTCTGCCCTTGTAGGGCCATCATGTGTCTGTGCTACTGAAGGGGAAAAATCAGTAGCCCTCTTGAGATCGCCCCCCCCATCTAAAGGTATCTGCTGATCTATAAACTGACCAGCAGTTTAGAGCTGACCAGAGATTGAACCCATGTGAAAACAGGGCTGGAACAATAAATCTATATATCCTGGACTCAGCAAAACAGGATATAGNGATTAAAAAAAAAATGAGATGTCGGACGAAGTCCCTGCCTGGGCTTGAATAAAGAAACCTTTTTGTTCTTGCATTGGAAATCCGCTCCTTGGTGGTCTTGTTGTTGGGGGCTCACGACGCCGGCATAACACTGCCAGCACTCTGTCCTCACCCTGTGTGTCCTGTCAACAGCACTGGAGGAAACTGGCTTAGTTTACAGGGTGCTAATCTCTTGAGTTACATCCTTCCTCTTTGGGGCCTGTTTCTAGGGTTTTGTTCTTGTTTTTGTTGTTGTTTTCCTGAGTTCTTAATTTGCTTCTGAAACAAACAAACAAACAAATGAAAACAACATCAGATTTCCCTAGGGCTCAGTTCTTCAAAATAAATCTATTGTGCTGATTTTGATGACACCAACCTCGGGACTAAGAAGAGGACTCAACATTTTTAAGACATGAGTGAGGTTCACTTTGATAGCTATCATCCATCTCTCTTGGTGCTAGTTTCCCTTTAGGAAACACAATCTTTGCTCAACAGGTGCTGCTCAAGAGCAGAACTTAAGTGTTTTAGAAACACTCCTCAGTTGTGAGTGTTGCCTCCTCTGCAGCCCAGGCTCCACCTCTTTACCATAAGCCCATGAGTTGTCTGGTTGCTTTTATTTCCCTGTTTGTCCTCTGGATCTATCGTTGTTACCTGGAAGGAGGTGAGTGAAAAAGACACTTCTCCCATGGCTTCGAAATTAAGATTTTCAACTTGCAAAAGTTTCATTATCCATTCATCTGTTGAGAACATTTGGGTTGTTTCTATATCCTAGCTACTGTGAATAGACTGGCATTGAACATGGCTAACCAAGTCTGCAGGGTAGGGTGTGCAAAGAACTGGTGTAGCTGGTGTGAATATTCTGACCCGCCCCTTGGGGCCACCCTGTGTCCTGAGGTAGAAGCCTATTCTTAAGGGAAAACTCTGCCCCTTCCTTCTCTCTCTTCTGCTTTCCTCCCACCAGGTGCTCAGCTCTGGAACCCCTTGCCTTCTCTCTCTTCACTGAGTGCTGTCTGCATGGCATCTCTGTCTCTCACCTGCTGTGGGTACCTTGATTCTACCCGCCAGGAGCTCCCCCTGTCTACAATACCATAACAGCTGGGTCATATAGTAGATTTATTTTAATTTTTTGAGACATTGTCACACTGATTTCCATAGTGGCTGAAAAAAAAAAAAAACGAAGAAATTCAGATTTTCTTCTAGTTTTAATTTTCTTTAAAATGGGGCATGCTGCCTTATTTCTTTTTTGCATATCTCCACCCTAGTTGGAGGCATCTGTGAGAAGTTTAATGTATATTTGCTTCACTTTTACTTAGTACTGCTAAAAGATAGAGACTGTGTCAGACATTCACAAAAAGGTATCTTACTCTCTCTGCATTTTTGAAGGTCAAGATGTATTTTTCTACATCTTTCTTAGCATTTGTTTATTTCTTGTCTTTTTGTTTATTTTTTGTTTTTTCTTCTCTATCCTTTATCTCTTTTAGAACATCTGTGTCATACTGCTTATTTACCAACTTGCCCAGTTCGTGCAGTGATGGCAAAGGAGCAGATACTGAAGGGAGGTGAGGCAGGAGATAAAAGTCTCAAGATACTTGGTGTTTATGTAGCACTGTGTCATCCTGTGCAAAAGAAAAAAAAAAGAGAATGAGGAAGATTTTGGCTGTATGATGGAACTTGCAATGAGTCCAGAGATAGAATCCCATCTTTTCATATGCACAGTGACTCTTTACATTGAATGGTGTATACTTGTGGTCAGTCATTCTTTTTCATTGGAAAATGTGAAAAAATGTCACTTTACCTGAAAAAGACACACTAAAGTAGTAGTTCCATCCAAGTATAGTTTTTGACCCATCAATTTTAGGTGAACTATTTATTAAGTTTTTAATTAAACTTATAATAATATGTGTGATTCAAAAGCAGTTGCATTATTAAACAAAAACCCCATCCTGGCCTCACCTTTACCCCAACCTNTCTATCTGCCCAAGAATCATCTTNGTGTGCCAACCATCTTTCCTAGATGAAAGTAACTATCAATTCTTGTCAAGTAATTTTTCTCTTTATGGAAAATGGAGACTATAACAGAAAGTCACAAATTAGTAGAATACAGAGATCAATAGATTTTGGAGCACCCAGCCCCAATAAATACATTTACATCACAGCTCTGGCTTCTATGATTCAGGGAACACCTGAGAAGAAAGGAAAGAAAGATTGTGAANGTCAGAATACCAGGAAGTCTGCTGTGAAATAGTCTCTTCTGGAAAAGGCTGCATAAACAAGACAGGATGGACCTATCAGTGGGCATGGTCATGTGGAAGGGANAAAGCTTTGTGTGATCCCGCCCCTAGTCACAGAATTACAAGGAACTAATGAGTGCTGGGAGAAGAATTAACTTCTTCCAGGTCTGAACTTCCTTATTAGTTGTCTAACATGAGTGGTCAACTCTGAAGTATATACTCTCACACAACAAAAACAAACTCAGATTGTACTTGTACATACAAATACATACATACATACATATATACATACATGCATATATACATACACACATATGTATATGTATCAATAACAATCAAAGAAAAAGAGGCTTGAGAGTGGGGAGGCATGGAAAGGATTAGACAGAGGATTCCTGGGAAGGCTGGAGGAAGGATAAGGAAGGGGAAACATGATGTAATTTTATTTAAATTAAAAATATGTACATATAAAAATAGCCTACCCTGACCTAGATGATTGCTTTCAGTTACCTTCCATCTCCAATATACTCTTACATCTCAGCCAAGTTTACAAGGGGCTGGAAAGCAGAAGAGAACAATGGCTGGACTCACAAATGAAGATCTCATAATTCTGTCCTGCTCTCCTTATGATAGGAAGGATAAACAAACCTATTGCCCTCATCCTGTATCTAGCCTGACTGTATTATTTCGCTGAATTCATTGTTGTGACTACAGCACCAAACATTCAGTAATTTACCACAACAACCATGATAGTCATGGCTGGAAACTGCTTTACATCAAGGAACANTAACTAATATGTGCCCTTGAGACAGTATCTTCATAAGTATTACTGAACTGTGAAGGACTTCAACCGATGTTAACAAAAGTGAAAACCTGTATTATTGGGAAAAGAAAAAAAATGGAATGAATTTAATAAGTTTTGGTATAGGCCTTTTTATGTAAAGTAAATGATATGTAAAATGCAAAGTAAAGTGATAAATATTATATTCAGTGCCTGGCTTTGTAGAAATACTACCCTATTCACATTTATGGTGAAAATTCTACAAGATGGACTTGTTGACTAGAACTTTATGATTGTGGAGAGTAATAATGCTATGGATCCACTTGATAGTCACACCCATGTGACCCCGCATGCTCTAACTAAATAGTCATTTCCGCCCAGGTCACCTCCGGGCCCAGGTCACTTCCTAGTCATGCGCCCGGTGGTGCACAGTTGCTAGTTTGCACGCACCATGAGTCCTTCGCTCATGCCTGGAATAGCCACTTGGACCTGAGTACGCATGTGCAGGCCAGCCTTTAAAAAGCGAGTCCCATATACTCTTCCCTCTCCCTCATGTGTCTTTTACAGGCCTGTTCACGCACTCCCCCTCTGTCCCCCACCCTTAATAAAAACTCTCGTTANCGGGTTTGTCATGTTTGTGACTTTTTTCTCTCAGGGTACAAGCGCCGCAAAAACCTAACACCAAAACCAAATTATCTTTGTCAATCTTTAGTCTCCTTAGTAGCAATCTATTGTCCATTTGTGTTTCTGATTTCATATCCTTTCAGTTATGAGTGAAAGCCTTTGGAGTANACTAACAGACCACTCACTTATACTTACCCCCAAAGCTAAGAATATCTTCAAATCATACCCAAAAACTTTAGCAGAGTTTCACCTGCTGTTCTGTAGCCCACCTACCAGCTGTCCATACCACTGTAGTATATGTGAGAAATGCCTTGATTTCTGATTTTCTTTTTATCTGTAACTAGAAAAGCTTCATGAAACCATTTCCATGTTGAATTGTTTTCTGGGACAACCTGAATCTGTGTTCACTATGGTCACTAATGTTTGCCTCAGAATAAACGCTCATATTTCCTGAGATAAAAGATGTGCTTTGAGTTGACATCTACAAGAGACAATTCAGTTAGAAAACTCCAGCCTTACACATGAAGGGGTTCAGACAGTATCTGTGTACCCCTTTGTTTCTCAGGAAGTTCTTTGCTTTTGTTTTCTGTAAGTGTACTAGAGTTTGTTGTATTAGCTGCCCAGGGCTTATTCTGACAGACTAAAATGTGTATTTAAGACAAAAGGAGGATCCTAGAAGAGATGGGGGAGGGGAAACAGTGATCAGAAAAAAAAAGAAGAAAAATATCAAAATCATGCAAATTGGCTTTTTGCATATCATCACATGAAAAGTATTTTCTCTAGCATCAGTCAACTGTAAGCCTGCAGACTGCTTTGTGCAGAGCATCCTGTATCTGTTCCAAGCAACTCACTGTCTGAGGAAATGACAGAGTCTCATGGAGAATACTGTACATCAGTGTCAGAAGGCCTTCATGTTTCTTGGCTTAGCATTGTGTAAATCAGTCATCAATGGGACAATATTTTTTAATATTCAATAATTAAATACAACTATCACTTGAAATTAATGCAATAAAAAACTTTAAGAGTGGTACTAGATATTTTGAATTATTTATGAACAATGAGTACTCTCATACAGAGTCTCTTTGGGGTCATTTTCACTGCAGAATTCATATGTGGAATCTTAGGAAATGGATTCATAGCAGCGGTGAACATCATGGACTTAGTGAAGAAGAAAAAGATCTCTTCAATGGATCAGATTCTCACTGCTCTGGCCATCTCCAGGTTCACTGCATTCTGGTTTGTAATTATAATTATACTTGTATATATTGTTTATTCACATTTGTTCATTAGTGAGAAAGTGGTAAAGATAATTACTGTTTCACGGGCAGTGTTCAATCATTTCAACATCTGGCTTGCTACATGCCTCAGCATCTTTTATTTTCTCAAAATAGGCAATTTTTCCAACTCTGTCTTTCTTCACCTAAAGTGGAGAGTTAACAAAGTGATTCCAGTAACACTGCTGACATCTCTGGTCCTCTTACTTGTGAACATCATAGTTACAAACATACAAGTTGATGCCTGGTTTGATGGACTTAAAAGTAACATGTCTTATAATTCTAGCTTGGATAATTCTCTGCAACTTACCAAAATTACTTTATTTAACAATTATGTATTCACATTTATACCCTTAACTGTGTCCTTCATGGCATTTCTCCTNCTCATAGCTTCCCTGTGGAGACATCTGAAGATCATGCAGCTCAATGCAGGAGAATCCAGGCTTGCAAGCACCACAGCCCACATCAGAGCCCTGAAAACTCTAACTGCATTTCTCTTACTGCATGTCATTGTCCTTCTGTCATTTTTTGTTCTAATTTCAAGATTTGAAATCCTGGAGAAAAACATGCTGCTTCTTTATCACCACATTATTGAAAATGCACATCCTTCAGTCCACTCTTGTGTTTTGATTCTGGCAGACAATAAGCTTAAACAAGCTTTGCTTAAGATACTGTGGTGGCTGAGGGGCAACCCCCAAAACACTCAGCACCTTGGTTCCTAAAACAGTTAGGGAACATGTTGCAATTCCTGGGGAACGTCAGGCCATGTCAGGCATTCTAGAAATTTATGAATTTCTATTCATTTCTTTTGAGTATAACTTTTTTGTATCCTTAAAATGTATGGGTTGGATAAACACTGATTCAACATATTGCATTTATAGAAATATATATATAAGAATGTACATTAACATGTTTATATTTAGAAGTATATTAATGCAAAATACTTAATTATAAGACATCCTTGTATAAATAAATAAAGTGAATTTTTACCAACCATGAGGCTTTCTGAAAATTTAAAGTGAAAAACTTATGCTATATATGGGTGCATATGAGAAATAAATACTATGACGAATTTCTTATAGCATTATTCGAATAAACATAAATTTTAATGTTAAAAATGTCCTAAATATTTTAAATTAGAAGTGAAGAATGAAATATGAGCTTTAGAAGCCAGATACTGTAAATGCATGAGTTCAAATGGAAATTCCTAGAAGTATTTTTAAATTCCTCAATATCACAAGGTAACATCATCTTAATCATCCTATTGTATTCTTTGTTTCACATTAAAAAGTTATGGGAATACNTCATTCTGAGGTACAGCTGTGATCATTTGGAGGTACACATTTTATGATGTAGTNATCAGGAATGTGCCAAAACATTTGAAATTTAACCTGTAAAATATGAAATTATGACTGATTNCAGTCTTCTAATTGAGTATCTNNCTAGGAAANTGTCATCCTTACCTCATTGCACCACACACCTGTGACCTGGGAAACAACTGGATTGTCCTAGGNATANAAATCTAGAGAAGCCTATGGGGCACAGCCATTTGATGAACAGAAACATGATATTATGTGACAGAAATGACAATTAAGTAAACAGAATTGGTTTAGTTACATTCATGAGTTGAAACACAGGAGGTAAAAATGATCNTGTGTCCTCTATTTGCATTGTTAAATCTTTATTAATATATCAACTTATACATTTATAGAAATAGATTATTCATTCCTTGTTTCTGTAAAAAAAAAAGAAATGCTTCAAACTGCAGGGTTATGGTTTACAATCATTTCTCTTGTACTCTTAATGTCATTAATTTATTAATTCAGTCATTGAAAAATCATACATAAAATATTGTCTGATTGTATCAGTTGTGTGGTTATCTAGTATTTCTATTTGCAGATGGAGAATGCCAATGATCTAACAATAAACATGCTACTGTCTTAAGCTTTGAAATAAATGCTTCATTTATGTGCATTTTTGAGAAATTTCAAAGAGAAGTGATGAAATAAGCAATGACAATTCTAACATAAATCCATTAAACTATGAAGGTTGAATATGTATTTAGTGGGACAATCTTTTTATAACTTTATAAGAGTTGGTGTACAGAATACAATCTGTCCTGTGAAGATGAAAATGTAATGTTATAAGATGTAACCAGATATGGATGAAGCTGTCAGCTGAGATCACAATAAGAGGTTGTCTCTATCTCAAGCTCAGATGAAACCTCTGGAGACAGAGGTCACTGCCACATGGGATTCTGATAGGAGTGGCTGAGAAAGGGCACAGCTGTTAAAAGTGTTTGCAGCTCTTTCAGGGACCCAAAGAGTTTCTTTCTGAGCGTCCACATCCGATGGCTCCCAGCAACCTGTCACTCCAGTTCTAAGAGATTAGATGCCCTCTTCTGGCCTCTTCAGGCAACTGCACTCACATTACTACCACACCAATTATTAAAGATAAAAATCAGCATTTTAAAAATATGGTGGGAATTTGTAAAATAATATATGATTTAGTCCCCNAATTAAATGTTGTAAAGTTTTATGAGATTAGGTGCCAGATGATGTACATGTGGTGATGTATGGTGATTGCTTTTTATTTACAAGATGAACAAAAATGTTTGAACTGTCAGATACACTTTGAATTTTAATTTTATTCTTTTGGTCTTTGTAGACAAAATTATAACACATAAAACACCATGTTTATTTTATTTCTTACTTTTAATTATTTATAAGACATTTTGTTTATGTTAGCTTGTAAAGTGAAGTGGTTTGAAGATTTAAAATGCTAAGTAATTACGATGCTATCTGATATTTCTATCTGCAGATGGAGAATGCCAATGATCTAACACTAAACATGATACTGTCTTGAACTTTGAGACAAATGCTTCATTATGTTATTTGAAGGCAGTACTCCAATGAATTCAGTTGTAAGTTTGATATGTTGTGCATTCTATAAGCATGCATCTATTGCTATATACAGGCCATAGTAAGATTCACATCCCCCAAANCTCTCTGGTACTCCCCCTTTGTAAATAGTCCTCATGATTCCATGATTACTGAAAAAAACACACGTGAATTCTGTTCCTGGAGATTCTCCCTTACCTTGGGAGGACAGATGGTAGATAAGAAAGTGTCTTCTTCCGTTTAACATAATGTTCTTGAGATTAATTTATATTTTGTCCTTCAGTTGTATTTCATTTATGGATGAAGCACAGTTGTTTGATAATCCCCCAGAAGTTGTACAATTTTTCTTGCCTTGGGCACCAAAAATAAAGTTGCTATAAANAAAAAATATCATCAAGCCTGTTTTGTTATTCTTAATTTGANCATACANTTCCCTTTCCTTTGATCAATTACAATATAAGCATTTGGAGTGGTAGATAGAACAATCAGTTATGTCATCTGTTCCATAGTAATTTTTATTTTCAAAGGATTCAGTATAAAGTTATTGAGACAAATTGGTAAATGTTTAACTCAGATGAATAGAAATAAATGACAAACAAATCTTAAGAAAAATTGAATTAATTAAGAAGCATTAGTTGATATGTCAATATGGATGAGGGAAATCTTATNGTGGCCTAGATGAAGAGGTACAAGCAACTGATAAGAGAGAAAATTAGTCCTTCCATAATGATGAACTCTCTAATTGGTTATACAATACTTAGTGGTCAGCCCTAAAACCATATACATATAGACATANTAAATGAACTCAAGGGTTTCATTTATATGTTTATATGTGTGTATATATGTGTATACAATAATGTTTTCTTATNAAAGAGATGACTTGAACTTAAGAAGGAAAGGAAGGATTGTTGAAAGGAAGNGGAAAATTATGTGTATTTATATTTTAACTAAAAATAAAATTTTAAGAAGTGCTAGAAAAAATGTTTACATTGTATTCTTATATGTAGATAGCTAANATTACTGACTTGCAAATATTACCATGTTTAATCCCAGGAACAGTATCACATTTTTGATGCTAAGAGAAAAAGAAGGGAAATGAGATTATGAATCTTATTCNAGGACTCACATCTGGAGANTGAAAAAAAAAACTGGAAACATTAGAACACAGATGCAGCTGTACCCAGCTTTATCATGGTCATGAGGCCTCATGCCCATGACCTGTAAGAACTGGATTCACCTCTATCTGCATATATCAGCATTTGTGAATGCTTCAGTGCTTTGGATTGAGTTTGCATATAGTCACATTTCTGGATATTTGTAATACCTATTACAATAGGATGTTATACAAATATTCATTACCTGCACTGTATAAAAATACGGACACAAAAATTGTAATGTTCATTAGGGATAAATCCCAAAACTAATTTATTTCTATTTGCTTCAGTCTGCAGTTGC
Source organism: Neotoma lepida (assembly GCA_001675575.1). Lineage (NCBI taxonomy): Eukaryota > Metazoa > Chordata > Mammalia > Rodentia > Cricetidae > Neotoma > Neotoma lepida. The sequence continues at coordinate 58,567 of LZPO01087509.1, read as the reverse complement.
TTGAATCAGCAGGCATAGAGATCACAGATACTAAGAGCCAATCCTTAACAATAAATGAAAGAACTAATGACACAGAAAACTCATCTCTCTGTCTCTCTCTCTCTCTCTCTAGACACACACACATACACACACATGGGTTGATGGGGTTAAAGTTAAAAAAACAAAGGATTCTATGTAAATTTAAAAAACAAGAGAAGTAAATATGGTTAATATTAAAAATACATAGTCTACACTAAAAAATAAAAGTTAGGTAAGCACATGTTTTCAATTGAAAATGGAAAGATAAATCAATTCGAATTTTTTAGTGTTAATTTAGGCTACATGGCAGTTTCTCTACAAAAGGTTCTTGAGGAGCACAGGCTGCCAGTGTCTTCTAAGTCCTCAAATGGACTCACACACATCTNTTCCAAGACTTTTGGGGTAGGTAGGATTCTTGCTTGTATCACTTCTTAAGTATATATGCCGTTCTTATATCTTTTGTCCTGATTTACAAAACACTACCACACCTAAGGCTCNGGAAACATTGTAGAAAAGGCAACAGAAAGATTGTAAGAGCAGGAATCTCAGAGAATTGACTACTGGCATTAAATCGCTAGCAATCCTCGGTGTCAGCTTAATGATCAAAGGANTATATTTGGTGGTTAACTCACAACCGTGGGAGATTTATCGTAGGGTCCAGGAAAGCTGAGCTATGTCCCATACTGATTTGCTTGGTCCAAGATCTCAGCATCCAAACCACGAGGTAGCCAAGAGAGAGCTACATATGTGCATCCCAGGTATTAAGGGTCCCTGGCAGCCACACCCCAGNGACATGTACCTGAAAGTCATAAGCAGGTGTAATANCTACCTGCTACCTCACTAGGGGCAGTGCTTGAGGGCATGGCTCAAACAGTCAACCACTACAATTGACTGTGAGATTCTGTTTTNTGATAATGTCAGAACCTACAGCAATAAGTCTCTTCAATGTGACTNCCAAAATATGAGCTGAATAAGGACAACATCAATGGACATGTGTGGTGATATATTGTGCACCCCAATAAAACTTACCTGGNGATCAGAGGACAGANCCAGCCACTAGATTAGACATAGAAGCCAGACAGTGGTGGCACACATCCTTAATCCTATCACTCGGGAGGCACAGATTCATTTGGATCTCTGTGAGTTCAAGGCCANACTCAGAACAGAGCCAGGCATGTTGGCACACACCTTTAATCCCAACACTTGAGATCTCATGCCTTTGCTTAGGAAGCAAGCATGCCTTTAATCTCAGGAAGTAAGATGGAAGGGCAGAAAAAGATATGAAAGCATGAGGAAACAGGAACTCACTGTGTTGAGACTAAAGATTGCCTAGAGGTAAGAGCATGTGGCTAGCTTGTTCTGTTTCTCTGATCTTTCAGCTTTCACCCCAATATCTGGCTCCAGTTTTTTTTTAATTAATAAGCCTTTTTAAGATTCATGCTACAGACACGACAAAGTAGATGAGGAAAAGCCCATGAGGTCTCAAACCTACACAAAGAACTACAGGCAACTGANGAAAACTGGGAACAGAAGAGGTGGTCTTCTCTAGAAAATAGCGCACCAAATGGTTTTCCGGTGCCAAATGGTCAGCCCTGAAAACATACATACAAGTAATGTTGCATGGACTAAGTAACCTATACTTAGGAATNTATACANGTAGATATGAGTGCAGCAGTCATCCATGTCCAGAAGACAGCACTTCAGAGCACTTTTCNGTAGNCTCAGCTCTTANANTCTTTCTGCCTTCTCTTCCAGAATGCTCCCTAAGNGTTGGTCTGGAAAATTCANTAAAGATGTCCCATTTAAGGCTAAGTCTCCTATTATTAGCACATCAACCACTTATATAAATCTCCATTAATTGCTGCCCAATTGTGAAAAGAAGCTTCTCTGATCAAGGTGAAGAACAACTAGGTTTATAGATGTAAACATAAACACTCAGAAGACAATTTGACATCATGACCATTTATCAAAAGAACAACAGTAGGTTCTGCCTTAGGACTATGACCTCCCAAGACAGAATTGTTTTTTCCAAGGTTACAATACCAGGCATCAAAATCCATTCCATGGAGAAGGGATTTACACTAGTGGTCTTATTTAGAGACTAACAGACTCATAAAACCAATTCCTGATGAACAAGAAATGATTGTTAAATGTAACTAAGCTTGTTGGTACATAGCCATAATTAATGTCAACACTTGAGAGCCTGAGGTAAAAAGATCAAGAGTTAGAAAAATACCTGGACAACATAGTAAGATTTATGCTATGTGGGTTACATAGCAAAACCCTGTTTCAACAAATTTAATTGTCAATATTCCTTATAAACAAACTTATGAAATCATGATTGCAATATTGGCAAACTGAATCCAGAAATGCTATAAAGGGTTGTATATCATAACCAAGATGGAAT
>LZPO01087508.1:69132-81804 GCA_001675575.1 Neotoma lepida | reverse complement strand
CAGATCTACTGATATACCAGTCCTGTGTGTTTCTCTCTATCCTTTCCTGGGGATGCTGTGTAGCAGCATCCTTGTATTTGAGAATCTGCTCTTTCCCTTTGCTTTCTTAGTGTTGCCATGGTGACACTTTCCAGGGCCAAGGACACAGTCATGACTGCAGAGTAAGTAGACTCTAATCAATACTTTGGGAGAAAAAAAACGAAATCCAAATTATTTCTTTCACCATCTATATTAGAAGCTCTACCACCTTGTATGTGTGTGTAAGGATTCTAAAGTTTCAAAACCAGGGATTCTAGACTTTTCAAAAAGTCTCTGTTAAAATGAAAATACCNCNAAGAGAGAATAGCACAAGTAAATTCTCTTCAACCCCAGACACTGGGATCACCTGAAGTGCTTTTTCAAAATTNTGAGTGCTTNGGTACCACTCTCTACCAACTAAATAGTAATCTTGAGAAATGGACCTTGGATTTGTATTTCCAACTTTCTAGATGATTTTATCTGGTTTGGGGAGTCAGGGACTTATGACATTTTCAGCTAAAAACTTGGAGACTTGTCTGTGACAGAGTTGGCTTGAGGACTGTGATTGGAAAGAGAGAGGAATGGGAATAAGTAGGCTCTGGAGACTGCATGGGGAGTTCTAATGACAGAATCTTGTTTAGGTTTATCTAAAAAAAAAACAGCTACTTGTTGGGGTCAGGAGTGAAGCTCATTAGTAGAGCACTTGCCCAGCATGGGCAAGGCCCTGGGTTTGATCCCAGCACCACGAACTGAATCACAATAATAAGAAAAACTAGCCATGTATAGAACAATATACTATGGGCTCCTGACTTATGGAAGTGCCTGCTCTTTTTCTGTTTTAACATCATATCACACTCTAGTTTATCCTTAATTTTCCCTAATTTGTAAGATCAATAAACCATGGATATTGGGATTGGAATAATCTTCTGAATTTCTGAGAGGAAGCCTCAAGAGCCCTTGAGTTCCATACACACTTCTGAGTAGATCTGTGGGACTCAGGGAGGTGGTTGNTTCTCCCTGTGTAAAACCAAAGGAAAAGACAACCTATGCTTGGGGGAGGAGCTTAGACCTACCTCAATTTGATATGCCANGCTTTGTTGACTCCCATTGGAGGCCTGCCCTTTTCTGAATGGAGAAGAAGTGTGTATGTTGCAGGAGAGAAAGAAGAGAGGAGGGAGAAGAAATTGTGGTTTGTATGTAAAATAAATGAAAAAAAATAATAAAAAGATAACCTATGGNATTCTGCAGCTCCCCATTCTCTGTGGAATCTGATCTCTAGACAAAACACCCTCTGCTTACATCAGCTCCAACCTTTGGACTTGTTATTCAAGACTCTTTTCTCTGCCTTCTGGAGAGATGGAATCAGCAGCTGGGAACACCCTGATCTCTGAAGCTAAAGAATTCCTCTATTAGCATCTTTTTACAGGCTTAATAACTCACTTCCGAATCCTTTTCATATGGTTTCACTTCTCAGTTCTTTATTTTCATAGCTCTCTGTTAGATGCAGTTCTTCTAAGAAATGAATCAAAGCCAGATAGAACATCTGTAAGCCCAGAACTACAGATGCTAAGGTAGGAGGATTATTGTGAGTCATGAGTTGGAGACCAGTCTGGACCCCATCACAAATGCCATGATAGCAGAGTGTCCTAGTTTACTTTCTATTTCTATGATAAACATCATGGCCAAATGCAATTTCAAAAGGAAAGAGTTCATTTCATCGTTCAGCTTACAGCCTAGCATGAAGGGGAGTCAGGGCAGGAACCTGGAGGCAGGGACAGAAGCAGAGACCATGGAGGAATGCTGCTTACTGGCTTGCTCCTCATGGCTTGCTCAGTTGGCTTTCCTATACAACTCAAAACCACCTGCCCAGAGGTGGTAGCACATTTAGTGGGCTAGGCCCTCCCGAGTCAATCATCAATCAGGAAAATGCCCTACAGATTTGACTAGAGGCCAATCTGATGGAAATTCCTCAACTGATCCTCCCTCATCCCAGATGACTCTAGCTTGTGCTGACAAAAACAGACAAGCANAAACACCCTAACCAGNATACCAGGGCACCAGAATGATAGAGCTATTTCCACNAACANCAACAAAACAAACCTAGGCCTATCGTAGAGTCATTCCTTCACATGAANCATTCAGTCCCAGAGGGAGAAGAATAGCCCAACTGACTCCAGAAGCTAAGGAAGCGTACCAGGCTCAGGGGGCTCAGAAAGTTGGAAGATCCACAAGNTCTGCCCCAAGGTTATAAAAGTAGGAGACAGTTGCTAAGGGAATTTTAGGTAGAGTTGCCTGCAAGTTGGGCAGGGAGCTGCAGGATGCAGCTTGTGGAAGACATCGCTCAAACTCACTGGTTTACCAATGCAGACTCTGGTAGAATTCCTTCTTTGGTCTGCCATTGGGGCCCTGTCTGCTGTGAATAGATGTTTGCTTTTTTACATCTCTCCAGGAAACACAAAGCAATACCGAATGTAACTGAAGCTGATTAATCAAACAGTATTGCCTGTCTTTTCTATCATATTTCGCAATTAATAGGACTGTTTTATTTTTTCAAATGATTTTATTTTTCATTCTGTGTATATCTGGAAGAAGTTATGTACATTAAGTACAGGTTCCTATGGAGGTCAGAAGGAAGAGTTGGATCCCCTGGAGGTGGAGTTACAGGCAACTGTGAGCTGCCCAATGTGGGTGTTGGGAACCGAAGTTGGATACTCTGCAAGATAGTACATGTTCAGTGAGAGATGCTCTCTCAGGAAGCATGGTGGAGAGCAACAGAAGATGACACCAAGTATAGAACTACACACACACACACACACACACACACACACACACACACACACACACACACACACACACAAAGGAGAGAGAGAGAGAGAGAGAGAGAGAGTGTGTGTGTGCAAGAAGGAGGCAGGGGGAGGACACACTTTGCTGGCTACTGCTAATTTGTATTTAACTTATGGTTCCCATGTTCTTGGGTTATTGAAGAAAGTTACTTGTTGGAAGACATAGTTCTATGGTAGAAATCTAGAGACCTATGCTCTGGACTCATTTCTGTCACAATTAAATAATATAGCTTCCCATTTATTTATTTAAAACATATGGATTATTTTTTCATCTATAAAATGAACCAGATAGACTNTGACCTTTGGGTCCCCTCCNGCTCTAAAATTTGTATTCTTATTTTATTTTTATCCACAGTTGATTTCTCTATANCANGACAATCTGAAGTCCACTTNGATTTGTTCCTGCATTTCTCAGCTGCATTGCTTTCTTACCTGCAACACGATTGTTTAAATCATATTATGCATGTCACAGCNTTCCTACCAGCCCAAAGACTCCTTACGGACAGGACCCAAGTAATTTTGCAGCTGGCTTTAGCATGGTTACTTCCCAGGAACCATCTCATTAATGAGTCCTTGTATAAACGTTTAGTGTTCTGCCAGGTCAANAGTCTACAATTTTTGAAACAGGAAAAATGTTTTTGGCAAATCTGGTCTCTGAACCCTAGTAGCTCTGTCTGTCCCCTGCAGTGACATGCTTCCTCTATTAGTACTGTTCTTTTGTATATTATCTATTACACATAGATATGACGGTGGGTAAGACAGATAATGCTGTATAAACAAGACCCTGTTTTTCCCGACAAAAATGAATTAAGAGACTTTAAAAGATTGCAGTACAAAAATAGCAAGGATTCCAGGAATACAGAGTGTGTGTGCTGGGCACGGGGAGTCAGAGGAGAATCTGAGTAGAGAAAGATGCAAAGGTAGAAGGAAACAGATTTCCTGGACGTCCCAAAGCCAAGAGAATAAACTCTACCCACAAGCCTGGTATAGAAGTGTGATATTTAGATGCAGAAAAATTGATAAGAATTGTCTCCTTATCAGCACTACACACCTGTTATTTCCTATCCTATAAATACTTTAAATTTGTGTTCATTCATTTCTGGAGAGAGCTTAGAATACTGCAGTCGCAAGATCCAAAGGGCTTAGAGTGCTGCCATGGTGATAGTTTCATTNTGAAAAGTGGCACCACTGGTGTTGGGGTACAGTGTGAGAGACTGAAGATGTATGAGATTGAAAGCATAAGAGGGCCCAGCTCTTCGGGGAGGTGGAGATGAGTGATGAGTCCGTTGTTGTCCTGCTCCAGGCCAGCAAGCCAGAGAAGGCACAGCTAATCCCACTGGTGACCATTCCTCTTNGGACGAATCTGGTAGGTTTAATAAATAGACGACAGTCTGCAGTTTGCTCTGATCTTTCCTTTTTTGACACAGTAGAGTAGAAACCAGGAATCTAGAATTCAAGAGAAACACTGCAGATGTTTGGGTTCATACAGAGATCACTGCTGCCCATGAGCCAGGGACACAGAAGTGACTTCTCACCAACCTAGTAAAGCACAATGTATTGATAGAGGCAGTGGTCCTGGCTTCAGTCACAGCCCATCCCCGTTCCCCTTTTTTATTCTTCTACTGAAGCATTTTGAAGCTATTTCTGGACTCTAACAAATAGAATGACAAACATTAGTTTATCTGACATTATTATTTTTTTTAAACAGCCTTCTTAAAAAATGGTCCTTGCAACTTGACCACTTCTAGGAAAAGCCATAAGTTAACTATTCCATGACCAAGGTCCCTATTTCTGAGCCGTCTCCCAACTTTATCCAGGCCCCTGTCTGGGTGAGGAATCAGTAGAACATCTACTATAAACATGGTCTCTGAGGTCACTGTAAATCTTGGTTCCNTCTCAACACTTGGGTGACATTTATTTAATAATGCTTGGTCACCCCTTTACCCTTGTAAAGTGAGTTTTAATAATAGCTCCAACTTCATAAGGTTGTTGTGAAGGTCAAATATATTTCTTATGTAAAATGTTCAGATTAGTGTTCAATAAACAGTATTTTTTACACACAACTGCTAACCCTGTCCACTAGACGTCATCCATTTGTAAGATGTGATATTTCAAAAAACACAAGCAGGCTTACTCACATGAAGTATGCGTTCATTCTGTAGCCATTGTTACTGTGGTGTTTGGAAGTAGATGAACAAACACCTATCTACTTAAAATGGTTCCCAAGTAGGATTCTTGTGGCAATGTCGAAGAGCTTAAAATCTTGGGAATCTCCCTCATCTCTTTGTCTTGGATTAATGAGCATCCAATATAGGTTTCTGGGGCTAGGGAGATGGTTCATAGATAAAGGTGCTTGATACACAGTCCCGATGATCTGAGTTCAATCCCAGAAATCATTAAAGAGACTATAAGTTGTCCTCTGACTTACACACACACACACACACACACACACACACACACACACACACACACACACCCCTTAAAGAAAATAATACCCAAATAAGTTCCTGAGGATTCATTTTGGCCCTTACCTCTTTCAGTTCAACCCAGAGACACAGTAGGGTGGCTTCTATTTAGAAATTGCATCTGTCCAGTTCTTTTTAACAAGTACTTTATTTTCTTTTTGTTTTCAAAACCATGCCCCAACTCCTTCCAGATCTACCCACCCAACTTTGTGTCCTCTCATCAAGGCCAATTTGTGTTGCCCATGTGTTCTCAGGTACATGGCCTTCCACTGGAATGTGGTCAACTCACAACACTATGTCAGTTCTAGCTAAGTCAGACTGTTTACAATAATTTTACCTAAATCAGTTTTAGTTTAATTAGGAAGGGATGATATTTAAAACACACAGGTTTGTATCAAACTTGCAACAGAAGAGAGCTGCATTTGAGATAACAGTCAGAAGGCATAAGTTGTAGCATGTTGCTGCAAGTTAAAAATCACCAAAAATCCTGCTAAAAATACTGGCACAGAAATACTNAGTGTAATGTTTGACTAAATATCTGGCCCCTGTGCTCAGCCAAGGTGACANATGAAATTACATCAAGTGCTACCAGATTTACAGAGTCAAGGAAAGTAATGGGGTTTGTCCAAACCACCCAAGTTATTACAGACAGTACAGCAGACCGTAAGTTGGCTGTGGCAACATGTACTGGAGTTGGCTGTTAACTGCTGACTGTGCCATCTGTTCTCAAGTCTGCACTCAGTGGCCTCACACTGGTAGCCCAACAGAGACTGTTTATACTGTAGAGACATAAATCAAGGATGCCCAGTCCCTCAAAGAACTGACTTACCATTACACCATTGGGTGTGCCAGCTTTTTGTTAATGCCTTTAAAAGCCTATAATTTGGTTTAGTAGGCATAATATTAAGTCTGAAAATGGAATACGATCAAACCTCAGAGTACATGGGGATGGTCTCCAGGCTTCTCAAGGACACCAAACCCCTCGGATATTCAAGTTTCTAGCATAAAAAGCCATTTTATATGCAGTATCTTATGTACAGCCTCTCACACTGTGAATCATTTCTAGATTGCTTATATCTACTGCACAGTAAATGCTGTGAAAACCTTTGCTCTGCTGGATTGTACAGGAAATAATGACAAGGGAAACAGTCTGTATGTGTTGAGTACAGATACGATTTTTCTAAATGGCTCTCATTCATGGTTGGTTGAATTCACAGATAGAGTCTTAAAGAAGGAGGGCTGACTGTATTTCAATTCCAATACCAGATGCAAGGTTGAGTGATCCTAAAATGTAAGTTCCTATTGTGGGATGCTCTTATGAGACAAAACAAAAGTAGCCAATACTGTCAGCTGTCCATTATGCTCACTAAATCTCTTAATTGACCTACACACAGCAAACATATACACTGGCTCATTTCTTTAGGAAATAATTGGCAAATTGTTACAGTAAGGCAATCTATAACATGGGGTATTGCGTACCTNTAATCTCAGCACATAGGAGGCCAAAGCAGGATGATGGGAAGCTTAAAGTCAGCCTATCTCATCNTGGGGATGTAAAGCAATCTACAGATCTCTCTTGTGAGATTGAGATTGTATGAAACCATACAGGGCTGCATTGCCAGCAGTTCTCTTCANAGGAATAGAACAGAACTAATAGACTATGTGTAGAGGGTGTTACCTGATTGGCCTATAAATGTAGAGGCCAAATAGTCCCACCATGGTTGTCTTCAGACAGGAGAGCAGTAGCTACTCGGACCAAGAAACAGGAAGACTCAGAATGAGAGTGAAATAATGATGCAGCCTTATCCAAGGCTGAAGATCTGAAAGCCCCCTCCCCCAGGGCTGCTGGCTCAAGTGGGTATCCAAAGGCTGAAGAAGCAGGGGCTGGACATCACAGGAGACAGAGCAGAAAAGTTCACCGACACAAGAAGGGCTCCTCCAGGTCTGCTTGCCTTCTCTCCTCAGNTTTTTTGTTCCATCCTGGCCTTCAGCCTATGGGATAGTGCTACCCACATTCAGGATGGATCTTCCCTACTCGGTTTGATGGGTTACATGCCAGTCTTTTCTGTAAACACTTTTTCAGGCATGTCTGGAAACGTGCTTTCTCAATTCTGTAGGCATCTTTCAATCTAGTCAAACTGACAGAATTAACCATCACAAAGGCAAGCAATCAATTTCTTTAACAAATGGACTTAAGGCAAGGCAGAAAGATGGAGTTAGGGACAACCTAAAAATTAGGACTTCTTAAACTTTACTGTCATCAGAACCTCCCCAGCCCCCCGAGGGCAACTTGTGAAGTCCCCATTCTGGCTTTCTGAGTCAGTAAGTTCCCAGGTGACACAGTTGCTTCAGGTCTAGGGATCACATTTAAGAACCACTGGGTAGCCAGGTAGTGGTGGCCCACGTCTTTAATTCCAGCACTCAGGAGGCAGAGGCAGGGGGATCTCTGTGAGTTCGAGGCCAGCCTGGGCTACAGAGTGAGTTCCAGGATAGGCTCCAAAGCTACACAGAGAAACCCTGTCTCAAAAAAAATAAAAAATAAAAAATAAAAATAAAAAAAGAACCACTGGGTTAGAGAGGCCTTTGAGACAATGTCATAAGTTGTAGAATATGGGCTTTATTGGAATCCTGTATCAATTGAAAAGAATAAATAACTGGGGAAATTTTAGTACTGATTCATTTTTTGATTTTTGAGAAATTACTGCTCCTTTCTTTATAGACATGTCAATTATGTTCTAATTGTTTTTTGTTGGAGGGCTGTTCTGTTTTAAAGGTGACATCTTCTGGGTGAAATTCTGTGGCATCTGTGATTACTGTGGTTTGAATGCTTGTGTCCTTCCAAAATTTGTATTGAGTTTCCTTTGTCCAAAGTGCTTGGGACCAAGGATATTTCAGATTTTTAATTNAAAAAAATTGAATAGCCATGATTGACTAATTCAAAAATACAAATCCAAGCCAGGGATCACCTACTCATACCCCAGTACTTGGGGTTCAGACAAGAGGATCACAAGTTGGAGTACCTCCTAGGATGNACAATTAGTTTGAGTCTAGCTTTGGCTACATGGTAAGACTTTGTCTCAGCAACAACAAAATTCAAAATGCTAAACTTTAAATGAGATTAGAACAGTGTTTCTCAANCTTCCTAATGTTGTGACCCTTTAATACAATTCCTCATGTTGTGGTGACCCCCACAACCATAAAATTATTTTTCTCTTTTTTATAAAACTATTTTCATTGCTACTTCATAACTGTAATTTTGCTGCTGTTATGAATTGTAATGTAAATATCTGATATGCAACCCCTGTGAAAGGGTCATTTGACCACCAAAGGGGGCGTGACCCACAGGTTGAGAACTACTGGGTCAGAATGTTAGTCACGTTTCTGTTGCTGTGATAAAATACCATGATCAACAGCAACTTTAGGAATTTATTTGGCTTATCCAAAGGGATTGATTCTATCTATTGTGGCCAGAGTTGGAAGCTGGTTGGTCACATTTTTCTCCATCTGCAAGAAGCAGAGAGATAGAAGAGGAAGTAGAGTAAGGTTACAAAATCCTTTAAAATCCACTCCCAGTGAAATTCTTCCTCCAGCAAGACTTTGCTCATCACTGTCCAAAGGCCCTACCTCTGAATATTGTCGGTTGATTTGCAAATTTCCCCAGTCAAAATGTTCTGAAATCCAAAAGTGAGAGTTTGCATGAGAAATGGTCCCCACAGGCTCATTATTTGAACACCTAGTCACCAGTTAGTGGTGCTGTTTGGTATAGAACCTTTAGGGGGGCAATTTTTAAATAATTATTTTAACTAGAAAAGTCTCTAAATTCAATCACATGCTGTTGTAACTCAGATGTTAAATATGAAGGTTCATGATAGCCCTTCTTGCATGACAGAATCTAGTGTAGGCACTGCTATTCCTGTCCTTACTTCTCTTTCCTTCATTGTAAACCCAACCTACTTCATAATTAACATCCAAGGCCAAATAGCCTGAGAGGAAGGAACCCACATTTGATGCTCTTCCTTCTATGACATCACAGTTGGGATTTGGTCAGAGATACAAACACTTACTAACTTACTACAATTGTAGCAGGCTTTCTTGTGGGCCACCAGCCAGCTCCCAAATCATGACATGGAGACTTATTATTAGTTATGAATGTTTGGCCTTAGCTTATGTTCATTTCTGGCTAGCTTTTTCCCCTTTTAGCTTAAATTAACTTGTTTCTCTTCATCTACATTTTGCCTTGGGGCTTTTTACCTTTCTTTCTGTATATCCTACTCTGTGTCTATCTGTCTGGCAGCTGCCTGGCTGGCCCTAGGCATCTCCCCCCTTTCTCCCTTGTTCTCTCCTCTCTTCTTCTTCCTTTCATTCCTCTTGAGCCTAGATTTCTCCTCCTATTTATTCTCTCTGCCCACCAGCCCTGCCTATCCCTATTCTGCCTAACTTATTGGCAGTTCAGCTTTTTATTAGACCAATCAGGTGCCTCAGGCAGGCAAGGTGAAACAGCAACACAACTTTTCATAATGAAACAAATGCAGCAGAAACAAATGCAACACATCTTTGCATAGTTAAATATTCCACACCAACAAACACTTAAAATAAGAAACAGGAAAGATGTGATGAGAAGTCTAAGTAAACATTGGCTTTATTTTTGTTAGTTTAGATTAACGTATTTCCTCCATTCTCAGAGATGAATACTATCACCGTAGTTTAAAACTTTTAGACTTNGTGGATGGTGTAAAAATACAACTTCAAACAACCAATTAACTATTGACAGAACTTTGCAGTTTCTAAACTAAAAAAGAATGGGGAGGGAGGAAGAAGAAGAAGAAGATGGACTCACAAAATGTCTGTGTTCTATCCAAGTTGTCCATATAGTGAATTTTTAAATGAAAATACTATGTACTCATTGTTTGTTCTAAAATCGGAAATAGAGTTAGGAGTGTGGTCTATCGATGAGTTTAGTTGAAAACTTTTAATAACTGTCCCCAAACTGCTGCTATTGGGCTGCAGTATCCAAAACAATCACACACAGAACACTTCTCAGCCAATGGAAATTACTAACANTTTTGAGTCCTGTGAACTGGAAGTCTTGCACTGGTGGCTATGACAAGGTATATTTCAATCTCCTCATAGTGTGGATGTGGAAAGAGTGGCTCCAAAAGATGGACAAGCTGCCTGAGATCTCAAGGAGGAGGGATCTAGTCCATTCCCCTCCCTCACTTTCATCACTAACAGCTTTCTAAAAGCCACTAGGTGCAGTTCTACAGCTTGTGATGGGCAAAGAAATCCAAGATTCAAGGAGAAGGTAAAAGGAAGCATAGGCTGAAATACAGTCCAGGCTTTGCTTACTAAGCCATGAGACTGTTTCTGGAGAGGACACCTTCCTAAGTCACACAAAGGCATGTTTATAAATAAGTGGTAGCTCAAGTCCTTCACTAACCAGTTCCTCTACCTGGGGAATTCTTACTCCAATGAGCCAATGTTCTTGGAATTTGCCCTGTGTCGGAATGGATAGTTGCCTAGTAGAACCAGGAGTGGTTTTGTCTGTGAGAGCTGCTGTCTTTCTTAAGCGTTGGAGAGTAGACTAGATGATCCTAGGTAGGATGTGATATTTTAAGACTATGAGCACTTTTAAAACTAGAACTAAGGGGTGAACAANAGTATACATTTACTAAAAATTATCTAACTTCACATTTGCCTTAAGTAAACTGTATACATGTTATTACTTATTTTATGTGCATGAGTGTTTCACTCTATATGTATCTGTACACCTCATGTGGTACCCATAGAAGCAGGAGAGGGTTTAGATCTCATGGAACTGGAGTTATAGAGAATTTCGAACCACTATGTGGATGTGGCAGATGTTGCTCTGTACCACTGAGCCATCTCTTTAGCTCTGTATGCATGTACTTTAAATAAAGCCTACTTTAAAAATGCTATGACCAGATCAATACCTCCTTTAGTAGGAGTCCTTCTACAATATGCTTCTATATAGATAAAACATGTTTGGGAATAAAGTGGGTCATAATACAAGGAAGCCAGTACATGTGATCTGAAAATTTAAGCATCAGAACTTGCTTTGTGGGCCTAGGGGACTTGTGCATTCACATAAAGCCTTGAGCTCAGAAGGTTACCCACTCCAGTGTGAATGATGAGTGATTGCCATTCATATTGAAATTCATAATATCATCTTTGAACTTCTGTTCTATTAAGTGAAGGTGTATGGGGAGCAGATGAAGTCCTGAATGAATGTATATTATTGACATGTGCTTGGCCATGTCAAGGATGCCAGCCTTCCTCTACCTGATGTTGGCATTATGTGCAAAAAGTATCAACCACAGCTTCTTCCTCCATGATGACTTCAACCTGAGGCTGCTCCCCTCCACAGACTTCCTGAGATTAGCAACCCTCCTCCTCCTCCTCATTCTTGCTACAAATAATAAATTCGCTGGGCTGCTGTTAATGCTTCTCTATAAAAGCATTATGCAGCCTACCTGATCCCAGCTTTTCTGTATGTGTGTCTCATTTCTTCATTCCCTGTCATCCCCTGTCAGGTCAGTCTCTAACCAATGGTGGTCATGGNGAAGATGGCAAAACTGGGCATGTGTTTGTAAAGGGGACAATTGCCACATGCATCCACAGTTCCACACTGCTCTATCAACATGTACCAAGTGGAAGAATTCTATAAACACAGGCTTCTAGGGACCCACCATGCATGGGAGTTCAGCAAGATTCTAAACCAGTGAACATCAGTGTGCTTCCTCTATGACTAGGGAGCAAGGAAGGAACATGACTGTCCCAAGAGGCCATACTTTCTATTTGAACCAGAATATTCTTCAAATGCAGATAGAAAGCTATGGTCTTTGAAGAAACACAGATCACCTATTTGGTCCATAGGAAAAATTTGACTATTCCACAACTGCCAGTAGGAGGGAGCCTGCACCAGCCAGAGCAAACCTAGCAAATCCTTTCTTANGTCACTTACCTCTCTGCATAACCCGACCACTTCCCCTAAAATGCTGACAGTGAAGGAAAAAAGNACAACAACCCACAGTGTCTCTTCTTCTCAGGCCTTCCCCACTCATCGGGACACACGGCAGAGAGTGTTGGCAGAGTGTGTAGTTGTGTGACTCTATTCCTGGGGAGACATGAATCGGGATTTACTCACCACAGCAGAACAAAGTAAGGATATCACAGAAGTCCAACTTGGCGAAGCAGTGAGTTTTATTAGGGTTACTTACAGGAGTATGGGTGAGGGGTCACTTACAGGAGTACAGGTCAGGGGTCACTTACAGGAGTACAGGTCAGGGGTCACTTACAGGAGTACAGGTCAGGGGTCACTTACAGGA
>LZPO01087508.1:45249-57668 GCA_001675575.1 Neotoma lepida | reverse complement strand
CACCTCCTACTGCTAGTTCCCCATGTGACCTTGGAGTCACAGAGAACCAAATGGATTAAGGGCGTGTGCTAACTTGCATGGCTATTGTTTTTCTACTAGTGGCTGGCAGCCCCGTTTTTCCTCTGACCCTCAGATAAATTTTATTAGGGAAGACAAATAAAATATCACCACAAGACAGAGTTGGTTTTATATATGTTTGCTTGTTTGTTTCAGAAGGAGGGGTAACATAAAGTTGGGTTGATAGGGAGGTGGGGAGGATCTGGGAAGAATCCAGGTCGAGGGGAAAGACATAGTCAAAATATATTGTATGAAAAACTTTTTTTTTTAAATAAAAAATAGTCTTGGCTGAAGCATAGAAACTAAGGTACTACAAAATATACAGCCCTAAAGGTAATGTTTGTACCGCACTCCCACTCCCAAGGTTCAAAAATAATTGTAGAGGAGAGGTCAGAAAGAATTTGAGCCAGAATCTGTGGAGGACAGGAAAACATCTTCTGAATACAGCTGAGTAGCTGTACATATGACCTCAATATTGCGACAGCATGCACAAAATCTGTCCAAGCTCATGCTAGACCAAATCCCAGCATGCGGAAGGGAGTTAAACACATAATTCTACCTCTAGCCTTGGAGGAAATCACAATTGTTAGCTACCAGGAGAGGCAGAGACTATTTTCCGTAAGAGTGTAGCCCATGATAATTCAACTGCACTCCAGTAGAAGACCACACATCCAAGACAGCACAAATTGGTCTTGAAGAGGGCTTCATTATTATTGTTTTAAAGGATGACTAGGGAGTGGGGTGGATGTAGGAAGAGTTGAGTGGGATGAATATGATCAAAACATAAGAAACTTGAAACTCTCAAAGAACTAATTTTTCTAAAAGTCCTTTAGAACTGGAAATATACATAGATCAATGAAAGAGCGCTTGCTTCATATACACAAGAGCCTGGATTCAATCCCCAGGACACAAAACAAACAAACTAACAAAAGATAAGGCTCAGTTGAAACCAAATAACAGTGTGGCCTTTGCCCACAGCTACTGCCCCTTTTAGAAATGAATCTGCTGGAAGTTCTTTGATGATGTTCAATCGCTTACTAAATAAAAGGNTCCTTGGTGTAGACCTCTATGGAGCATCAATGAATACAGCAAAAATTTCATTGAACTAATTCTCTTGAACCTCAAGCTATCTGTCTACTAGTAGTTCTTACTTTGTTTAATCACTATTACATCACCCCAGAATCCCTGTCTTGTCTGCCCAGGAATTTTCTTGTGCTCTCTTTGTTTTTGTTTCTGTTTTTCTGTTTTTTAGTTTGTCCTCACTTTTTACTCCTATATCCAAACCAACTGAAGCATGAAATGGCCTGTATCATTTACCATAGTGATGACATAGATAAATTGCTGCAGAAACTTCCATACCAGTGGTCCATTGATGAGTTCAGGATGGAATAGACAAATCTTAAGAAGTTCATGGAGTCACCTCATCAATGGCAGACCCAGCTTTGTCTTTGGTTTCCTGTAAATATCCCATTCTTCTTCTGAGTGCAGATAGAAAAACCACTGTAGACTCATACATAAAGAATGACAATAAAATAATAAAACCAACTGTCATGTGTGCTCATATGCATTTAGTTCCTGTAGAGACTCTTGGATACTCAGATAAAACTTAAACCAAAATTAACTTGACAAAGTACATTTTGAAAATTAGTATACTCATGCAATCTTGATCACAGAAAGTTTTGAAATAGCATGTGTATAATATTCTTATAAATATTCTGTATATAGTATAATTTTATAAATAATCTGTGTGCATATATATATATATATATATACATGATAATGGAAGGTTGATACACATGTGGAAATAATGGGAACTTACATAGCTAATATTCACAAATTGGATCTGAGTCTTCTGAAAACCACAGTAGAAACAGAATTATGATTGTTTACAAAATTCATTTTGACAATAATTAAAGACTGTACCAGACCATCTCATATCTAATACTTACTATATAATTATAGACNTATAGTATGGTTATAAGGCATATCTGGTAAGTAATAGACACAGACTCTTACAAATCATTCATTTATTCATCTAATGAATGTAAAGTGGCCAACGTTATATAAAGTAAGAAAAGGATAAAATATTTGACTTTCAAGAGTTTTCAGGCTAATGCTTGGAGAGACATTCAAATGAACAATTAATTATAGTACACTGACTATAGAGTACTATGGATAAGGTGTAATGCCTTCATAAATGTTTCTATTTTCTAAAACCCAGACCAATTTTTATTTTCATCCTCCTACTATTCTGTCTCTTTCCCAGAAACCAGGATCAACATTGAGCCTGCAGGCTCAATATTTGCTATGGATTCAGTAGTACTCATGTGGCCAGTGTACCTACCCTGAGCACATCATGTTTCTTTAGTCTAGCCACTGCCTGGGCATCCAGTTGTCTTCCTGGTTTTCTCTCCTTTCATCTTTGTCCCGTAGCCTCCTGTACTAACTCTTGAACAGACATGCAAATTGCCTCCTTCACATTGGTATAAGGATTAAAGATCTGAAATCAATGAAAACATGGATTTGAGGTTTGACTTCTTTACTGGAATTCTCAGCAGGATTCCTATGCTGAAGGAATGAAAGGGACACCTAAGAAAGAAAGAAGACTCAGCAACTGGCTTTGGATCCTGAGGACATAAGGAGTCGTGGAACNAAGATATGGAGAAAACCACAATGGAACAAGACCTGGACCAAACTCACAGCCAAGCAAGATAATAAGAGTAATAATAAGACACAATCAAATCCTCTGCTGTCGATATGCTGATGTGGGTGGGAAATCTCACAAAGCCCCATGTCTATCTAGNTGAGGAACTAGAGGCAGTTAATGACTGCTGAGAGAGGGAGAATCAGTCTGCCTCAGGAACGAGCTCCCGGTTTATCTAGTGGTAATCCCTAAAAACATGTACATGAACAACATTATATAGAGTCAGCAGCCTGCATTTATTTCTTTATTTATTGGTTATTTTGAGACAGAGTTTCTCTATGTTGCCTTGGCTGTCCTGGCCAGGCTATCCTTGAACTCTGAGATCCATCTACCTCTCTCTGTCTCCTGAGTGCTGGGATTAAGTGCATATGCAACTGCCTGGCAAAGCAGTTTGCATTTATGTTTTACATACGTGTGTGTGTGCATGTGTGTGTGTGTAACAATACTGAAATAAAAAGAGGCCATGTATTTGGGAGGTACCAGGGATACAGGGGGACACAGGAGGAGTTGAAAGGAGAAGTCAGGAGATGATGTAAGCACAGTACTCATATATGAAATTCTAAAACAAATTATTAATTTTTTTCAATAAAGGAACCATCCCAAAGAACTCTGTGCTCTTCTAAATCTACCTAGCTGAGCATAGGTAGTAGTTTATTCCCAAATTCGAAATATATCAGTCACATGAATTTTTGAAAGAGAATGGTAATAACAGACCAACAACAATGATGTCTGTTTCGTGTGTGTTCAAGAATGAGCAAGTTTTGCTCAGACATGAAGCACACTTCTGTGTTGAGTGGATCTCTATCAACCATCTCAATAGTTTGTGGGCTTCCTTTAGCATGTGGACATTTGCTTCCACCACAATTAGAGGCAAAGGACTTAAGACNGCAAACATGGGAAAGTGCCCCTGGATGGTGATTTGCTTCAGTCAATAGGCAAGAGGTGGTATGAGGAGTTTTCTCAAGTTTCTATTCTGCCCTACCTCTTAACACAAGCATCGAGGGGATTTTCACAGCTCTCCTTGCTTGTGATCCTAGGATTGCATCTGCTCTGAACCTTGATAGATCAGTTATCTCCGCACTCTCCAACGTTATCACTCAAATTCCTTCAGTGTCATAAGACCCCAAAACTGAGGGTTCTGCAACCAATGACAAGGACAAGAGTTGACTCCTTAAGGTAAAAGATAAAGCAGGGAAGAGAGTATTATGTGGAAAGGTAAGGATGGTGAAAGAGTGGCTGGGAGTATGCATTTTAGATGGGAGAATTGTGTGCAAAGGTATGACAGGCTTACAATTGTTTGCCTGCTCCCAAGGAGGCTAGTAAAAGGAAGTCTGTGGGGACCTAAAGACCTCAGCAATTGGCTTCTGTTCTGACNGAGATGGGAACCTACAGGAAGATTTTGACCAGAGGAATGATCTTATCTGAATTACATTTTAATAGGAACATCTTGGCTGTATGTTGAGAATAGACTCAGGGACACAAGGGTAGAAGCAGGGAATCCAATTTGGAGGCTGAAAACTAGGCCCCAGTCACTAGGGAGTTTACAGTAGATGTGGCATGAAATGATTTGATTCTGAAGCTATTTTGAAAGTGAGATGACAATATTTTTTAAGAAACCAGATGTGGAATTTGAGAGTAAGTGTCTAGTCCAAGCCTGGAGCTTAGGGCCTGAGCAATGGGAAGAATGGAGTTGCTATTTTCTNGAGTAAGGAAGACTTTAGAAGGAGCAAGTTGGACTAGAACATTAGGAGCCATGTTGAACACTAATTTGACACTGTGCAGGCATCAAACAGCAGGAGGTCTAGGCTAGTATTTAAAATCCTGATATTAGTGTAGAATTGACATGGGATTAAGCATAGATAAAAAAAAAACAAGAGGACCAAGGATCAATCTCAGAGGCAATGCAAGAGACTGTTAAGGAGAAGGGACTGATTACATGAACCAAANGCCAATCATTCATCAGCATGAAAACAAGGAGTGTTCATGGTCCATTGAATTAGTCATCTGAAAGACTTTAATGACCTTGACAAGGAAGTGTCAACAGAGGTGGGAAAACCCCTGCTCCCTACCATCTCTTACTGGGAGTAATGAGCAATGAGAATCAAGAGGCCACCAATAAGGAACTTCCTTCAAGGTATTCTGTTGAGAATGGAAGGGGAGAGCCAGACAACGGGATCTGAAAGCGAAAAAAAATGAGTTCAAGAAGGTCTGATGCTTGTTTGTCTTCAGGATGATAAGAACTATCTAAGAGAAAAGGGGAAATACACTACCTAGGTATGATAAATGAGAAAGAAGGCTCGAGTGGTGGGTATCCTTGAGTAGACAGGATGGTCCTTCTGTATGCTATTTCTCTCACTGGTTGATAATAAAGTTGTTTTGGCCAATGACAAGACAGGATAAGGTTAGGCAAAAGAATCAAACTAGGACTCAGAGGAAGAGGGGCAGGGTCAAGACAGATGTTTGGATGCTAGAGGGCCATTAAGCCATGGACCAATGTGGCAATAAATGGATTAATAGGAATGGGTTAATTGAAATGTAAGAGCTAGTTAATAATAAGCCTGAGCCATCAGGCAAACATTTATAGTTAATAGAAGCCTCTGTGTGGTAATTTGGGNAGTAGCTGCTGAGTATTTGGGAGTTGCTGGCAGGACAGAAACTTCTGTTTACAGACAGGGCTTGAATAGAAGTGAAGGGAGTGGTCTCAACTAGGAGCATGGTCCTGATCCAGCCTTTCCACTCAGCCTCTTTCCCAATCATTTGTCATCTCCATTGCAAAACTAATGAAACAGATTGAATGGTTTGCCCCACAAAATGTGTTGAAATTTCATCCTTATATGTGGACATTTGGAGGTGGGGCCTTAGGGAGATGATTAGGAAAGAGCTAATGCTGAATGGAATTGGTCCACTCATAGAAGGGACTCCAGAGAAGACAGAAACTTCACTCCTCATATCATCTGAAGACACAGCAAAACTTACCCATGTATGAACCAGGAAATAGACTCACATTGGGTGCCAAGTATATAAGAACTAGAACTGTGAGCAATAAANGTCAGCTGGTATCCAGGTGAGGATGCACACACCTGCAATGTCAACACTTAGGATGCCAGTGCAGGAGAGTGGAGTGTTTGAGACCAGCCTAAACTACATAGATCCTGTGTCTAATAACAACAGCAAGAATAGCATAGAAATAAGTAAATGTCTACTGTCTATAATTCAGGCACCTGGTGGTATTTTATTGAAGCACCACTCTAGAGCTCTCCTCCCTCCCTTCAATGAATTAGTCTTTAAAACTTACTTCACATTTTCTCTTCTGCCTGATTCTCCAAATACGTGTGCTTATTGCACACCTAACCTCAGACCTCTTCAGAGCTCTATGCTTGTCTTCACAATCACTAGCACACACAGTTATCTCAAAGGCCACAGGCATTTCAAACACAACATTTTCCAACATGAGGCCATCTTCCCTTCCAAATGTGCTTCTATGGTTTAGGCAGCAGAAATGGCGTGGGAATGAGTATCAGTCAATTTTCTAGGTTTAGATTTCCATTCTTTTGGAAGCTATTTTGTGGAAAATGGGAATTTATGACTTCTTTTGTCCTTGTTGAGTGACTTTTCCCATTTTCCTGGAGACGCATGAAAAAAACATCCATTCACCCCAAATCAAACACATCAACGGTAAATGGAACAAACAAACAAACAAAACAAAACAAAAAAACCACAAAAAAGTTGGTTGGTGAACCAGTAAGTTTATTGAGGTTATTTAAGGAGCTGTGAGTGATTCAAAGGCTCCAGCAATGCTTAAAAAAAAAATTACTTCAACATGGGCAATGGCTGATGGAAGTTGAGTCCCTGGCGCAACTTGTTCAACTTGCAGGCAGCTCCACCTGAGACAGTCTCCTCTTCCCCGGCAACTGCCTTTTGATTGTCCAACCTTGTGGCATCAGGGCGGTGTAGGAATCTTAGAACTTTCTGTAAGTTTCCTGGGCTTCACAAATCTTGTGAGTGAGTGAGTGAGAGAGTGAGTGAGTCTCCCATCTTCCTCCTGAGCGTTTCAATCTGGAAAAAACAACTACACCACAGTTTTATTAAGAATTGAACTTTAGAAAGGCCAGAAAAAGAGAGATTCCCAGCCAGATATGAACACAAGAAGGCAATCAACTAGTTGGGGGTGGGGTGTGATGGAATATTGCCAGCATAAAGTGAGGAATGAGAACCAGTCACGGAGAATCTCTTGAGTGAAGTCACTGGAGAGAATTCTCAGAGGTCATCGTGGAACTCGCCTAAGGACAAGAATGACTATGTGGCTCAGGGCATGGCCAGGAGAGGGGAGGGGATGAGGAAAGAGCATTCATCTGGATTAGCAATGGGCACCATGGGGGAGGGGAGAGGAAGGGCTACATCTGGTCTGGGATCACGGAGAACCTTGTTTATAAGGAACCAGAGTCACAATTTTATCCTGAAACTAAAAGTTGAGTCTCAGAGGACATTGTTAGGAAAAAGACTAATATCTCAAATTTGAATTTGAAAAAAATAAGTGGTAGCTACAGGAGTGACCAATTAAGGCCAGACTGGGCATGAAGAGAATCCTAATAGAGTATTGCAAACATCAGGCCCAATGATGATGTGGCTGAATAAGCCAGTGAGGAGAAAGGGGAGAGAAAGTTAGGAAGGAATTAAAGTACAAACCGGATGGTCCTAAGCAACATGGGTTGAAGGAATTTGAAAGCAAGATTCCTAGTGTGTGTGTGTGTGTGTGTGTGTGTGTGTGTGTGTGTGTGTCCCCACCCCCTACCCAGATCAGAGAAAGGCTCACACAGCTATTGAGAGGGTAAAATGAACTAATGGACGTCTGGCACATGGAAGAGACTCCATAAACATTTTATTCCCTGCTGTTCTCTTATTACTGGCGTCATTATTTAGCAATAACTGAAGCCAGAAGTGTGGGAGTCATCTAGTTCCTTCTGNCCTTTGCCCTTANGTCCAATATCCCAGAGTTCAAGAACTAAGAGGGACAACCAGGGAGGGAAGCATCCTGCACAGGGTGTGTGGCCTGCCTCTGGCCTGAATTTATGTTTTTGGAAGAATAGGCCAAGGGCACTCTGTTTCAAGGCTCTCNGCAGCCTGTACCTTCAGGGCTTGCATGGGAGTGAGTGAGGGGTGAGTCATGGCTACTCCTAGTACAACAGCTCCTCCATCTCTCCTGCTTCTCCTTTCTTCAGGTCCANCCAGAAACTTCTAAATTAGAAGATGCTCTCCCTTCTGCAGAGAAAGGACAGGGTCTCAAAGAAACTCAGGACGAATGGCTACCTGAGGTGCCTATTTAACATATCAAAGTGGACTCTGGCATCCAGGCTNTCTGCATTGCTAGTACCTGTTACAGTTATCATCCAGGCTGGCCCCTACCCTAAACCTCTCCTTCCCCCAGCTTCTCTTCCTATAAAACCTAGCTTATTTCGGTTGTGTGATCTCTTGGTTTCCAGGTGCTCTCTAAGCCCCCAACCTCTATGGCTAGGTTCAGTCTGTTGGCCATGTACAGTCTGGACCCTTCCAGATGCCTCTGGCTGTTTTCTCCCTAGTATCTACAAGAAATCTTCTCCTCATCTCCTCATCCATACCTTAGAAGCAGCCGTGTCTTCATTTTTTTTCATTCAAATTAACTAGATCCTAAACAGAGCTGAGGACAGTTTTGGGGTCTCTTATGGAGTGGGAGGTATATGCTGCTTGTCCACACATGTGAGGGTACTCATGCACATGGGTGCATGTGTGTGCCAAAGCCATAGNNCTATGTGGGATGTTGTTCCTTGGGAACCATCTGCCTTGGTCTTCTTGAGGCAAGGTCTCTCACTGGGACCTGAAGCTTGCCAATTCAGTTAGACTGCCTGGCTAGCCAGCCCCAGGGATCTATCTGTCTGTGCCTCCCCAGTGCTGGGTTTATAGATGTACACCATCCAGAGCTTCATACATGGGTTCTGNGGATCAAACTCGGGTCTTNATGCTTNCACNTCCCCNNTTGAANTATCTCCCCAGTCCAAACTGTCTTATTTTTAGAAATAGTNACAGCCAGGAAAGGGCAAAAGTATGCCAATGGAACACAAGTTCATTGTTAACAAGGATGAGGTAAAAGNAAAAGAGGCGAAGGAGCTTGGGGCAGATCCAGAGGTCCTGGACCTGGATGGACTTTGGTTGCTGCATTCCTTCAAATGGCTCCCAGCTAACTGCACCAAAAAGCACAAATCTGATAATATGTAAGTTACAGCTCAATAGGGCATGTTTTAGACAGACAGAGGAGCAAATAAAGNGAAACTCACCTAAGTAGATAATAAGGGGTCAACAAATTTAGACTCAAAGAATGATGATGGATTGAGATAAGTTATGAATCATCAAAGTTGCACTCACTTCTTCCTGGGTGCTTGTTCTTCTAGTTTTTTGGGGGGCCAGGGGGGAGTGGAGGGGGTCATTGAGATAAACTTACTATGTAGCCCAGGCTGGCTTTGAACTCACAGCAAGCCTTCGGCTTGAGGCTCTTAAGTGCCACCATGCTTGGCAATAGCTGAATTTTAATAAAGAATTCTTAATGTTGGAAAATGCCTTTAAGTCCCAAAGAAAAGTCTTCAGTAGGATGCTTTTCTTAATGCAAAGTGTTTTGCTGTAACACAGAGGGATTCTGGATGGAAGGAAAGGCCAACAGGACNGCTGAAAGGAGGANGANCATCTTCCCCGCTCCTCGATTTACAAGCNACAGGAANGAGGTTGCAGTTTTAATCCCTTTTGACTAATGTATATTAGCTNTGCAGAANAATAGGGTTCATGGTGACAGTTTCATACATCATGTGACTTAGTNTGGTCATTTTCGTCCTTCCTTTCTACCCCTTTTTTAATCCCCTCCTCCAGTGGTTCTCAACCTTCCTAANGGTGCAANNCTTTAACACAGTTCCTCATGTTGCGCTGACCCCCAACCATGAAATTATTTTCATTGCTACTTCATAACTGTAATTTTGCTCCTGTTATGAATTGTAATGTAAATACCTGTGTTTTCCGATGGTCTTAAGAGACCCCCATGAAAGGGTTATTCGATCCCTAAAAGGGTCATGATGGGTTGAGAACCACTGCCCCCCTCTTTTCCCCCAACTCCTTCTTCTTCTCCAGTGGTCTCCCTTCTAATTTTACATTATTTTTTTTCCTCTTCCCTGGATGAAAGAAAACACTCCATGCTTGTCTTCCTGGATCTGGATTATTTTGCCTAGTATGTTGATTAAGGAAGACTGTGCTTTTAATAAAGGTGCCCTCCTCTGCCATTTCCTTTCCATTCCATCACAGGCCTTTCTTGGCTTGCAGTCTGGGCTCATCTCTGAGTCTCAGGCAGAAGATAGTGGTGTTGACCTGAGAGGGGAAATGNTCACGTAACACAGAGAGAAAGGCTCCTAGTCACCAGAATGGGAACTAAAGTTGTCGTCTGGCTGACATCTGATCCTCGCTCACCCTGTAAGGATCACCCAGATGCTGATCACCTTTCTTGCCTTGTGTCGATCTATGAGGCAGGTGACAGAGAGCTAAAAGTGACTTCGTTCTGCCACTCNGGTNTGTTGGTGCTNGGAGAANCACTTGCATGTGCATNGAAGGGATGCTCTGTGCTGTTTCTCAAAAACTCTCTCCAATCTTACAGCAGGAAAGCATCTCAATTGCCTTCCTAATCCAGCCCCATCTCTCCCCAGAAGTGTTTGTTTTACAGGCCTTTCCAGCAACTAATTCCTTTCTAAGCAACTCAAAACTTCAAATGTCAAAGTCTTGATTTTTCTTGTATCATCATGTTTCATTTCCACAGAGTNCATGGAGGCCCTGTACTAAAGGATGGAATAGTGTCTGTTATCCATGGAGGCAGAACGTGAAGGTTGTGGACATGGAGAGCAATCACTTTCTACTTGATGACCTACCACTGTCCTCTAGGGAGTACCTGGGTGGTGGCTTGTTTCTCCAGCAGCACTGCCTGAAGTGGCCATTTCTCTTCACCCCTCCCTAGTCGTGGTAAAGGAAGAGGAACCTCTGATCACTGCTGGGGAGTGGGTACCAAATGACTATAGTGGCTCTGGGGCAGCAGCAGCTAGGTGTCACTAATACAATGATNGCTGAGTTCTTCCCACCTCTGCCTCCAACTCCAATTGAACCCTCCTTCGTAACCCTTGAGTCCATATTTCCAATGCACAACCCTTCTGGGGCTGAGTTCTTCCTCTTCCCACCCCCAACACCAATAAAACACAAGACTCAGCCTGATCCCTTCCTANCAACAAGGTAGCTAACCACCTGTATCTGCTGAGGCCCTGCTTCCACCTACCGGGCCGGTGAAAGGGTCCTATTTCTTTTGACATTCAGAAACATCTAACTTTTACTGANTGCTTACAGCTGACCCCTATTAGGTCGGTTAATCCATGTGTGGAAACTAAAGAGCAAGTAGGTAGCAGCGAGTGAGAGACCAGCTACCTCTGAATCCAGGCTCACCCATAACCTGCAGCCACATTGAACTCTGCATTAAACTGAGTCCCTTGCTCTCTTTCCAACATCCACTCTCCCAACCTGTTCTGTTTGGAATTANGGAGGACTCAATGGNAAGGGACAGCAAAGGTGGTTTAGCAGTCTGAAGGACTTGAAGTTTTCTTGGAAGTTCTGTTGTCTACTTAGTCAAGTGGACCTACAAAATCAAGGAAATATGCAAAAATGTACAGGAGGGCAGGCAGCAGATGGCTCTGCTCCACTGAGCAAGCCCTTGTTTTTATTCTGTGAAGTTGGTTGGAATACAACGTTAATTTTGTGCCAAGCACCCTTTTTATCCTAAAATTCAAATGTCCACATTGCAGAGCATTTGGAGCCAGCCACAAGAAGGTTAGAGTGAAAATGAATCTTACATATATTCTCACTGCCTGCAAGTGGCCTGAGTTAATATTTGTGGGGATTCTTCCCAGACCCCTTTCTATATAAATGTGTGTATATATCTAGGTGGAATGTCTGTGATAGAGAAAAAAAGAAATATACACGGGTACTCATGAAATATTTTAATAAACAGTATATTTATCTGTAATTACCTTTTTGAAAACTCCCACTTTTCAAGTGTACTTACTTTTTGTAGCACATATTATTGTACAAAATAATGGGTCTACTGATGACGCTCTCGTGCATGCACGTCATGAACTGTTATTTTGTTCCCTCTCTTGTCTTCTCCTGCCCTTCATTCCCCTTCCACTGGTCCCTTCCACTTCCCAAATAGAGCCCACCCTCACTTTTAGAAAATACCTGTTTTTTAATGGCAGAAAATTATTCAACAATTTGTTGAACCATTTTCCTAAAGATGAGCTTTTGGGGTTTTCCTGATTGTTTTCAATTATAAGAAATGCCATCTCTCGTTATATCCTCAGGATCATTTACCAGAGCTGGAAATGCTGGGTTAAAAGTCTAAGTCCAATGGCTTTAAGTTTGGTGTATGGCTGGTTAGCTAAATAAAATGTGAAGTTTATGCTAAATAGGTCCTTGTCAGTTTTTAAATGGATAAAGCACTTCCGGTAAATTATCACATTGATTTGAATGAAGAAATCTTTTCAAACTTGACAAGCAAACAGCTGGAGAGTGCATCTACCTTTATGTGGTAGTTGGTGTTTGAGGGCCTCACAAA
>LZPO01087507.1:63564-74089 GCA_001675575.1 Neotoma lepida | reverse complement strand
CTTTTCTTACATAACCAGAAACTTTTCTAAAGATAGCATGTCAACGTGAAATAATGTAAATAAAGATGAACACTGAAACATAGCCCCTGTGGTGGTTACTTGAATAGTCCACTTGACACACTTAGAATCACAAGGAAAGCGTTTCAGTGAAGGGCTTCCGGATCACCTGTCTGTAAGAGNGTCTTACATGCCATGCTTTTTACATCACGTCTACGAAATCTTTGTTCTACAAATGTTCATGTTTACTTTGAGAATCATTTTAGCACTAGGGCATACCTTTAAATCTATAATCTATGTTGAGTTCACTGGTACTTATGGACAGATCCCATTAGCACACGCTTACCTCCTTGGCCCCTCTGGTTGGAAAGGCAGCCCACTCTCCATTACATTGACTTCCCCACTTTGTCAAAAATAAGTTGTGCACATGGACATTGATTTCTGTGTTCCCTATTCTTTCCCGTTGATCTGGAGGTCAATATCTCTCCACGAGTTTGAAAATGAACAGTAAATANCATTACGATAAACTAACAAGGGCACAAATACATGGAGTGAAAATATTTTTCTGTGTTGAGCTGCTTTGGTGTGGTCCAAATGGTGGCTCCTTTCCATTTAAATTTCCAACCGTTTGGAGAGTTTGCATCTTTATCATTTATTACCTGGGAAACAGCACTGTGGTTACTGCAGCCATTATTCTCCACTAAAGCAGCAAGAACGTCTGTGGACTTGACCAAGTTTGGAGGATCCTGAGGACTCCTGGTTGGCTGGTGGGAGAAGCTTCCTTCCTGGCTCTCTCTCATCTTCACAACCCCTGTGCTTCACTCCCTGGCTTCATATGCACTGTTGGTCTGAGATTGGCTCACCATGAAAAGCGACCTCCCATAGTCTGTCAGGGGTCTTTTTCCTGTCTTCTGTCTAAAACTCATCCCTGGGAACAGGACTCTCCAGACTCCTGCCTGTGAGNTGAAGATGCTGATGCCTTCCAGCTAGGTTCTCCACATCATCCTTGCCTTTAAGGATACTCAAGGCAGTAGGCTAGTTCTCTAAAACTCATCTTGCTTGTCTCCATCTCTCAGGGACTATGGCCCTTTAGCGCCTAGTGTACACATCTTGCAAGCATTGATTGCCATGTTTTTGTCATTCTGTATAAACAATGAATCTCGTCCCTGCTGTTCCATCTTGTTCAGAAACATAACTTGAAACACATATCTTCAGATATTCTATTCATATTCAACAGATAATCCATGATTTTTTTTTGTTCTATCCAAACTATGATGTGATCTATTGCCAGCTACTTGTCTTTCTTGCTGTTGGCCTACCAGAAACTGGAAGCACATCAGAAAACCATACCATGACCATCCGGCAGCTTCATGAAATGGAAGTAGGTTGGGCAACTAGTGTTGGACTCATAAAAAGATTAGTTCTGATGGGGGAGGAGATGAAGGAGTCTCTCTGTACGTCTTGGAAGACAGTGGCGTTCTCTGACAGAAAGGTGTGGATTCTGATGTTTCGATGTGTTGGTTTGCACCCACATCTGCAGCATGTTTTAATAGTAATGCTGTGATATTTCTGAATATATCAGGTAGAGTTGACTGAAGAGGCGTGTTTCATCTTAGAGGCCATTCTAACACCTGGGCTTTTCAGGATGCATCTTAAAATTATAAAAACAAAAGTGTATTATACCATAGTCCCAGTTCAGCATTCCCTTCTCCTGAGCAGCCTGTTATACTATCCCCAGTTACTCTCAGACTTTCAAACAAATTAATNGTTTAGAAAGGGTGCAAGCAGAGAATAAGAAATGCACAAAGGGCAGGCNGACAAGAAAGGATCAGAGGGAAGGGAGGAGGGTGAAGGACTTAATGTGTTCAGGAAACAGAAGACTTAAATTCAACTTCTCTTTTCAGATGGTTAACCTTAAGCAGTTTCCAAAGCTCCTGGGACTCTTCTTACTTCCTTGTCTTCAGCTGTTACCCATGAGTCCTGCAGCTAGAATTGCACATAAACTAATTCAAGCAGGAGAGAGAGAGAGAGTGGAAGAGAAGAGAGAGAGAGGGGGGAGAATTAGTTCTTGGGACCTGAAATGTTTAGACTAGCTGTATAAACTATTCTCAGTATATGTGCAAGCAAAATTTATTATTCTTAGAAAAATCACTAATGGTTTGAAAACTACTTTTGAAAAAATAAATTCAGGTCCACTCTGTGATGGTTAAATCACTTGGGAGGCGGCCTCTAGGATATCNATGAGGGAAGACCCACCTACTGGGAGCACNACCATTCCCTNGNTTGGGATCCTGNACTANAGAAAAAAGACAAAGTGAGCCCAGTGCAGACTCCATNGCTCTTTGCTTCCTGACTGAAGATGCAAGGTGATTGGCTGCCTCAAGTACCTTGTGGCCGGGTACCTTGACTTCCTCATTATGGCCAATCATTTCCCCCTTGAACTGTGAGCCAATTCAAACCCATTTTCCCTTAAATTGCTTTGGTCAGGGTTATTTCATCACTGCAACAGGAAACTGATATAGACTCATTTGTGTGCCTTGTTTTTAAATGTTCACTAATTTTTNAATTAGCTTACTAACCATGCATGTGAATACCACGATGAGTGTGTCAGGCCAAAAGCTCCACCAGATGATTTCATCATGCACCAGCATGCAAAGACTGCCATTGCACAAGCCAAGGTGTCTACTGAGTCAGCGGGGGGGAAATGACATCGTAGAACTGTCATTGTGCATGTGGCCAGTTGCTGAGCAAAGCACCGTCATACAGTACACTCTCATATGCATGCAGCTGCACACTTCTTCAGCTTAGACTGCCCTCTCACCCAGGAGTTCCTTTGTGTTCCCTCTGAGCCCATAAGGATTCACCCAATTTTTTTTTGTTTGTTTGTTTTTTAGCAGTGCAAGTAACAACAGCCAGACCTGACCAGGCATGGGCTTGGAGAATTCACTCCTCTCTATGTCCCCCTCCCCGACACTCAGTCATTCCGTCTGAACCATTATTGGCCCATTTTGTTGGCGGTGTTTGGATCTAGTCTTGTTCTTTATCCCTGTCTGGCCTGGCACTTACAGCAAATTCTTCAGTGTCATCCCTCCAAGCCCTGGGATTATGCTGTGAGCCACCACACCTGGCTTTACTGGTCCGTTTTCTGATGTGAACCCCTCGCCAGTATCTGCAGACCTGAGAGCACAGAGCTCCAGGTTACACAGCGGCTGCTGGCTTCAGATGCCATCTATCTGGGCGGCCTGCTAAACTGCTCTCGGAGCGATTTTGCTTTGGATTTTACGTATAAGATGGATTTTCCTGAAAACTTTGAATCAAAACTGCAAGTTTCATAAAACCAGGAAGGTATTTTTAACACTCAGATCTGACTTCTTAAGACTTGATCAAACCAGAACGATGCTTGTGTTGGAACAGGTGTGGGATTCTGCAAGGCGCCAGCTTAAATATCAAGTTTTCTGGCCTCAATGTTCAGAACTTCTCTCCCCCTCTCCTGTCCGCCCCCGTCCCCTTTTCTCCTTCCTCTTTTTTCGTCCTTCCTTCTTCCTCTTTCTCTTTTCAATCTACATGAGGGCTTCATCTCCAAACTAGTTCTGGCCTAGAAGTGATCAGAACGAGGTTCGGTTTTACTCTGCCATCCTCTCCCTTCCCACTCACCCCTAGTCCCACCCATTACCCCTTCCTTCCCTCTCTACCTCTACCTTCCCCCAAGGTCAGCCGGCAGAGAGGAACACTTACGCATGCGCATTCATATTCGCCACCAGGAAACCCCGGATAGCTCAGGTACCCACTGGGCTTTTCTTCGCTTTTGACAGACGTTATATGGAGTTCATATTTAAAGAGAGAAAAATGAAAGATTCCTCTGAATTGCTAACAGAAGATGTTGGGCTTTTTAAACACCTCCCTCACACCAGAGCTTCTGGCAAAGGAGCCTAGTGACAGCATGCTCCAACAAAGGAAGCTTTTGGTGGCTGGCTTCACATGAAGGTCAGGCTTTATTATAATTCACATTCAATTCAGAAAGAATAAAAAAAAAAATCGATACAGGTAGGAAGCTGGCGCACATCGTCCTCCAGCCTCGGCATTTTTAAATGTGACACAGGAACACACAAAGGGACCCTCCGCAGAAGAATTCTGTTCATCTCTGCACCACCAACCAGACCATGGAGCGGCATTTGGTTCCTTTATGGCTTGCAATTTTTGATACATTCTGCTTTATGGATTATTCCCCACAGAATACATCAAATTAATAGTTTTACGATTTAGAAAGAGTTCTAATACTACCTTCTTTGTTTTTTCAGGCATTCCCCTGTCGCAGAGGGTCAAGGGCTTATGTATGCTATGCGTATTTAATAAGACATACAGTTGAAAGAGCCCCGGGATGCTCCACGGCTNGGAAAGCCAACAATAACGGTTGGCANTGGAAGATGCTGGCTCGAAGACTGCAGAAAGAGGCCAATGCCTCCTCTGGTCACGTGCTCCATTGCACTGATATCTTTCAAACAGCACCTGAGTGGTCCATTAAGCATACTGAAAATGAGACAATCTCTCAGCCTGACAGGGTTTTTTNATCCTCTTTTTATCCTTGAGTTCCTGCTCTTCTAAAGAGGTTTTAAGAATATTGCAGGATTGTCTATGAGTCTGTGGGTTTGTTTCCTTCTGCTCTTTCTGCCCCTAACCGCAAAGGAATGTTATTTCTGGAATTAGACATGTTCATGGCTAAAGCCTTATGCATTCAGGAGCAGTGTGTCTGTACAACAGCTTTGCTGTATTTACTGAAAAAGAATTCAATTGTTTTATTCATTTCTTAGTTGAGTAATTATATTTTTAAAAAATTTATGGTGTACATGGTGTTTTTATANATGTATGCCACATAGAACAGTCAAATCAAGCTCATAAACATACAAATAACCTCACACACCTACCATTTTGTGTGTTTCTAATATAAATCTAGAGTCTAAACTTTTAGAAAATTTTCACTAACTCAGCGTGGGCTCCATGCTNTATAATGGATCTTAAAAATTATTCCTATTGGCTAGCTGAAATGATGTCTTTGAATGAAAGTTCTCCAATCTGTGCTTCCTTCAAACCCTTGATGGATCATATTTAAATTGTTTGGATGGATTTCTGAGGATGTGCATGAGTGTGTGTGTGTGTGTGTGTGTGTGTGTGTGTGTGTGTTTTACAGTCACAAAAATAGACAATGATGTTTGCTGCCACAATAGCTGTTTAAAATAAACACAGCTCTTTTCACAATTCCTTGGGGTCACGATATACAAGGTATGTCTCCCTGGGGCAGAGAATCTCTCAGCAGCAGGAGAAATGGGAAGCCTCCTGTCACCCCATGAAGATCGCTGGTCAGAACACAGCTGTCTCCTGATCCCCCTCCCTGGAGCCGGATGGCCTGTCCAGATCAGCCTCAAATGAAATGAGGAGGCAGCCCAGAGGCAGATGAAGCATGGGGATGTGTGCTGCAAAGGACCCTCGAGGCTCCTGTGGGGCAGTCCAAGACAGCCTTGGAACAAGAGAGCCAACGTCCCTTATCCATGGTAACCCCCTGTGGGAAATAAGCTCGGGTCTGAGCAGCAGGTAATAAAATCAGGAAGCCACCTAATCACCACATTTATTGACACAGATCACAATCTGTAGCTGGCTGGGCAATGTTCCCAGAGCCGGGCTCTGAACTCTCACAGGCAACATGGGACCACAACAGCAAGAGAAGGAAAACCAAGGTTAAATACTGTGAGGCTCAGAAGCATATGTTAATCCAGTAAATAAAAAAAAAAATATATTTTCTAGGCTTACATTTTGTCATTATAAAATAAGTTTAATATCCTTATCATAAAATAAAGAATAGGAATTATAGAGTAGAAACTACACAATGAACAACAAAAAAATCAGAGGTGATCATTTCATTTTTTTGTTTAAAAACCATGGCTAACATTTTGGTACATCTTGTCTTTTCTCTTCTGCCCATACTAAAATAAATCATATAATTTGGGTCACATGGAACACAGTTTGTATCATGCTTTTCTTCTTGTAGCATTATTTTATGAAGAATTCTTAATTTATGCATTTTCAATGCATGTCATTGTCTGAGACTATTCTACCCTTTGTTTGAAGATAATTTTTAAACCATTTTCCTCAGGTTTCTCTTTAAATTTTCTTCTGATAACTGTAATCACACGCATATCTCAAGAAATGATAATATTTTCAGCTTTACACATGAAATAACAAATCCATTCTGCTGTACTTTTCCTGACATGTACTCTCATTCATGGGTGACTGTGTCTTCTCCAATATGGTTGTATCTGCTATTATGTCTGTAACTGGGCAACTGAGATTTCCAAGTTTAATGTACAAGATATTTTGATATTTGTATGCACATATTGTAAAATGGTTAAATCAGACTGACACACTGGAATGGTTAGCTTTAATTGTGACCTTGTCATAACCTGGGAAGAGAATATTGGTGAAGGATTTTCCACAGTGGGTTGGCTTGTGTGTGTGTCTATGGGATATGGTGTTAACTAAGTTAATCGATGTGGGAAGAACCAACCTACTGTGGGTGGCGCCATCCTCGAGACAGGGAATCCTGACCATTGTAGGAGTGAGAAGTCAAGTTGAACAAAAGCAAGAGAGCATGTATTCTTTCACTCTGCTCTTGACTGTAGATGTGGTGTGATCATCTCTCTGAAGAGCTTCATGTTGTGACTTCTCTACAGTGAAGGACTGTAGCCTGGGACTGTGAGCCAAAACAAATCCTTCCTCCTCTAAATCGCTTTTGTCGTAGAGTTCTATCACAGCAACACCATGATGGGAACCCACTCGTATTCCCCTCATGCTTTCTTTTGGTATTTAGAAACCTTACAGTCTACTCTTTTACAGTCCAGTACGTAATTCACTGTGTTAAGGGCACCCAACACTGTAAAGGATGCCCAGAGCTCATCCTTTGTTTAACTGCTGTTCTGTGGCCATTAGCCAAAGTCTTCTCTTAATTATCCACCACTGCTGTCTATACTTTAATGGCTTTATTAGTATATATTAATTACGCAGAGTAATGTGTTTCATTGTGACATTTCAATACATGTGCATAACATTTGATCACATCCACTCTCCTGTCTCTTATCCTTTCTTATCCTTCCTCTCTTCCCACTTTCTCTTTCCACATTCTTAATGGTGCAATATTTTAATTCCATGGCTTTTTTTCCTTCCTCATTTTCCACATACAATACAAAAATAATGTGGTATTTGCTTATCTGTGNCTAGCTTATTTCAATTAATATAGTCTCCAGTTATATCCAACGAACAACATAAGCATGTCATTCTTATCAGTAGCTGATTAAAAACCAAACAACTCCACTATGTATATGTACATCGTTTTCTCTATCTATCCACTGCTGGGCACCTAATTCTAGAACTTGGCTATCATGAGTAGTGTGGAGATAGTATGGTCATGTAGATATCTGATGGTAAGCTGTCTTTGGTTCTTCTGGGTATGAACCTAACAGTGGTAGCAGTTGATCATATGGTAGTTCTATTTGTAATTGGGTCACCTGTATAGTGATTTCCACAGTGACTGGACTAATTTACATTCCAGAATCAGTTTATAAAGCCCTCCGTTCCTTTATAACCTTGCCACCATTTGTTTAGAATTGTTTCTTGACTTGACAGTTGCCACTTTGCATGGTCTGAGAAGGAACCTCATTGTTCATATTTCTTTGGTTTGTATTCCCTGTTAATTAATGATGCAGAACATTTTTCATATGTTCATTGCATATTTGATCTTCTTCATTTAAAACTTGTCCATTCAGATCATTGGCCCATTTATCATTTGAAATGTTTTATATATTGATGTTTAAGTCTGTGCCTTCTTCATGTTCTAGCTATCAATCCTTTGTTTGGTGAATAACTAGCAAAGACTCTCTTCCATTTCATAGCTTATCACTTTCCTCTGTTGATTGATTTTTTTTTTGCTCTTCAGAGCTTGTTAATTTTAAGTAATCTTCTTTGTCAATTCTTAGTTTTGTTTTCTGGAAAACTGGACTCCTATTCAGTAAACCATTGACAGGTCTCGAATTAGAAGGTCCCTGACTGTCTTTCTGGTCTTTTTGAAGTTTTAGGTCTTATATTAAGTGCTTTGATCTATTCTGAATTGATTTTTTTTTTTACAAGTGAGAGGTAGTGATCTAGTTACAGTCATCTACAAGTGGATAGCTGGGTTTCCTGGGACCACCTGTGAAAAAAAATGTGCCTTTTTCCATTGTATGATTTTGGCAACATGTATAAAGTCTGGTGGCTATAGCTGTGTGGGACAATTTGTTCTACTTTATTGCATTAACCTATGTGTCTATTTTTATCCCAGCACTTGTCACTATGGCTGTGTTGTGTATTTTAAAATCAGGAATGGTGATCCTCCCTGCCCCGTAGGCTGCTCCTTTTGCTNAGGATCACCTTTGGAACTAGGACTGTTCCCTGAGGGTCAGAACTTTAGGAATATTTTTCTGTTTCTAGAAAATGCCGTGAGTTTTGATGCTTGATGGCTGACAAGAGAGAGGACCCTAACCCCATGCAGCACATGGCATTCACTTTTCCTTACTTCAGGAGGGAATAAAGTGTTGTTCTTTTTCCAGAGAAACACTTCGTCCCCAGGGTTTGACCATCCTGCCTTCCCAATACCATTATTTTCTTTCCTTCATAACAAGTACTTCTCACATTGTTCTAACCCTTTCCATTCTTAATAATCATGACATCTAGCATCTGTACAATAATCAGGTGTAGAGCCTTTGTTTACTTAAAGCAATCTCTATAATTGAGAATTTTCAATTTCATTTTATTTTTTATTAATCTTTTTTGAGAATTTTGTACATNCACACTACATCATTCTCATCCTTCCTCTTCTGTCATACTCTCCCCATGCCTCCTCTCTCCTTCTATTATCTCTTCTTTAATTACTGATAGTTCTTATGTACATGTCAGAGTGCTTGAAATTGGCCACCTAATGTAGGAGGCCCCCCTCTCTCAGTAGCTATTGACTACCTGAAGTTCTTCATACTGGTTAAGGGAACAATCCATCAAGAGAACATTACAATTCCTAACATATATACATTGAGTATTGGTACACCCATTATTAAAATTAATTTTTAATTAATTAATTTTATGTGTATGGATGGTTTGCCTGTATGTATGTCTTGAACCGTATGTATGTCTGGTGCCTGGAAAGGCCAGGAGAGGATGTTGGAGCCATGAAACTTGAGTAACAGTAGTGAGTCAACATGTCAGTGATGAGAGTAGATTCTGGGTCTTCTTTAAGAGAAACCAGTGGTCTTAACCATTGATCCCTCTTTCCAGTTTCAGGTGCACCTGATTTTATAAAACAAACACTATTGGGTATAAAAACACAGGTTGACACAAGCAATAATAGTGGGTGACTTCAATAGACCTTTTGCACTAATAGATAGGCCATCCAGAGCCACCTGGAAAAAAATCAACAAAGAAACCCTAAATGGCATTCTAGGTCAAAGGGACTCAAGAGAAATACATAGTCTGTCCATCTACCCAAGAAGAGTTATGCACATTCTTCTTGGCAGTCTATGAAAGTCTCTGGGATACACTTGGGAAACAGATCAAGTCTTAACAGACACAAGAAAATTGATCTAATATATTTGATTCTATATGATCAAAATGGGATAAAACTAGAAATCAGCACTAAAGGAAACTGTGGAAAATATAAAAATGTCCTGAGGTTAAGGGCATGCTTCTGAAAGGTGAGAAGTCACCGAATAAATCCCAAGTGGGTTTTCTAAAAATCCTAGAGGCAAATTAAAATTTAAATGCCATATATTAGAGTCTGTTGGTCTGTGGGTAGAAGGAAAGTAGTTCAACAAGGGAAGCTTATAGCTATAAAATTTTAATTAACATCTCAGAGAAATCTCAAAGAAGATGCACCTCAAGGTCTTAGAGAAAGAAGAATAAGACAAACCCCAAACCAGGAGATGGAAATAAATAATAAAGATCAAAGCAGAGCATAAAGAAATGAAATAAATCAACACAAAGAATCAAGGAAATTAAGGAGGATAAACACGATTGATAAACCTTAGCCAAACTAACCAAAAGAAAAAGATAAAACCCAAATTAATAAAATAGTGTCTTGCCGTCACTGTTGTAGAGAGCAGAGGACACTGTTTTAGAGGACAAGTCTTAACAGGAACAAGAAAACTGGTCTAATATTTTCTTCTTCTAGATGATCACACAGGATACAACTAGAAATCACCACTAAAGGAAACTGCAGAACGTAGAGGAAGGTCCTGAGATTAAGGAGGAATCTCAGAGTCTGGAGACTGTAGCAATTGAGAGTCAGCAGGAAGGNAGAAGGGTAAAAAGGCAGGAAAGTTAAATAAAGTTTTGTGTATGAAAGATTAAGATTCATGGAGGAGAATGGCTTGGCTCATTTAAGCAGCTCTGAGGGCCACATTGATCATTGACACCATCCAATTTCTGAGCAGCCAACTAGAAAGAGTGAGAAATCATC
>LZPO01087507.1:35493-45599 GCA_001675575.1 Neotoma lepida | reverse complement strand
CAAGGGCTCAGAGACTTCTCTGCAGTAAGCAGTATTGGGCCACTGATGGCTAATGCTACCAACCACTTGCTGTCTCACTCATGACATGCTGACCAGAGGATACTGGNAGACAGAGAGCNAGGAGGGAGCTGCANTGACCAGCACATATAGGCACATACCTTGAGGAGCAGTATCTGAGGCACCCATCAGCAGGGACCCTCTTCAGATGCCACCATCAATGAGCTTTCTTCTCCTAAAGGTTTTCTGCCTTTCTCCTGGGTCCACGATGGTGGTGCATACACGTGGGCTCCTCACCACAACCCAACTATCTTAGCTGTGGCCTTAGCAGGGTCCCGCCATTTCCCACCAGCCCCACTTTAACATCAGCCCCCAGGGGTCCATCAGGGTAGACCTCAGGGACCATCCAGATGTAACAGAAGGACACTGAGCCTGAGGAAGCCTTGGACACCTGCCAGTCATAGGCCATGCAGCTCCTTCCCTTCTGTGACTCTTCACAGTTTCTTCCAAATCTCAGTACTGTGTATCTGTTTGGGATACTGTATCTATATAAGAATTTCTCAGGTCAAAAATATGCTAATGAAGATAAATCAATGAATACAAATGGCATCACCATCTACAGCTTGTTGGTCCTCTAAGGACAACAGTATTTCAGTCAAAAGAATGAAACTCTGTGATGGATCTGTAGCTGCCCTGGGAGTGACAGGGTGTCTCAGATGGCGCCAGTGTGTTGTTCTGACCCATTGCTTCTGCTTGCTTTTTTTCTCTGCTGGTTTCTGAACTTACTTATTTCACATTCTCCTTCTTTGTCTGCCTGTACCTCCATGGTTTTATGATGCTGAACCCAGGGCTCTCTCCTCTACTAGATTCTGCTGTTCCTTGAACAAACACTTTCCTTGGGAGGATGAAAATCTCTTTTGCTACCTGCCATGGCCCTGTGGGCAGGGGGAAGACTCAGAGGGGGTTGAGCCCCTTCTGGCTGAGCTGCTGCTTGACTTGTTCAGGTGACAGGTAGGACCCGACTATTGCATACAACACCATTTGCCTCATCTCCTGCTCTGCAGCAGTCTTGAGTTCCACTGCATACATCTAGATCAGTATGCCCACTCTCCTGGGACAGCACAACTTTCCTAGGAACTTCTCCCATACTTTCCCATAACTGTACGAGAAGGCTCAGGGCCCACTACTGTGCAACACTGTCCTGTGGGCTTGAGACCACTTTTGTGTCTTTGCAAACAGCCTTGCTCACACTCAGAAGGTGTTACCCAGGCCCTCGGCTGGAGAATCTCAGCCCCACTGAAGTGGCCTGGGCTANAGGCTCCACAAGGAACTAATGCCTCCCAGAAGTAAGAAGGGAAGGCGGTAGAAGGCCAAGGCAGCTCTGGATATTCCATCACACTTCCCCAAGGGCTCATGTTCTTGGGGGCCCATGGACGTGTTCTTTCTCTATTTCACAGCCCTCGCTCCTTCACTGACATTTCCTGGGATCATCTGTAAGAGATCCCTTCGTTATACCCGTTCCAGGAGGAGCCAAAACTAAGAGACGAATGAAAGTTTTGAACAAGCCATTGGAAGAGAGGTCTGCTCTGTGAGTTTCCAGCATATGAAGTCTGCCTANGTTGCTGAGCTACATGTGGAGAGGAAACATTCTAGAGTGGTTCATGTTTCATAGTTCTGTGCAAACTAAATTTCCAATATATGTAATTTTAAATAATAAAATTAAAAGTATTTGAAAACCTTATTGAATTCATTATGTTCAGATAGAAACCATGTACTTCCTTAGTTGATATTAAAATAAGAATTCCTGGGAAATTGCCAAAGTGATTTAATGAGGGGGAAAAAAACGTTCTGCGAACACATGTTCTTGGAACAGGTGGAAAAAAATACCCTCCAACCTTTCTTCCATTGCAATTGGCTCAAAGGTATAAATAGGACAGCTGAAACGAGAAAGCTTGAGGCAGACAGGATGGGTCTTCATCCTCTGAAGGGAAATAGATGAGAACAAAAGGCAGAGGCAGGGAGATGGCACATCTTCAGAAAAAAACATCGAACAGTGCATGAACATCTGGGAACACTGTGGTCNGTATCGCGTGTAGCTTTTTGCTATAAAAGTAGAAAAACACAACTCTTTTAAGTAGGCCCTCATAATGCTGGTTTTGCATTTATACAAATATCCACGGTAACTCACATTCTTAAAACTTTCTTGAAGAGAAACAAACAAACAAACAAACAAAGGCCACTATCATGAGTCCTCTTTGTTCTGAACCCTTTCCAGCTCCTCAGTGTGCCACCAACTGCTGTGAATGTCTCCCACAATAGCTGTATAAAGACTCAGGCTCAATACCTCAAGCACTGAGTACAAGGCTTACATGGAGTAAGGGCTTAATATGTGCTAAACTAATGGATTGCTAGGGATAGCCATTCCTCTAACAGAATTTCATAGTTGAAAAAAATTGGAAAGATATTTGCAAGTATTGAAGTTTTGTCCAGGTTCAATTGGGTAGAAGAATGTGGCTTAAGGAAAATATTATTTAGGAAAAGTGGTTGGAGGAGGAATTATGGAGAAATATGGGCTTCAATAAATACAAAGTATTATTTCACCTTTATTCACAATATTGAAAATTGTTCATAACAGCCAATATATGAAAACAACTCACATCCAGGAGTAGTGGCAAGGTCATAGAGTGAATATGTGAAGTTAAATATTATTCACCATTTAAGAAAATGGAAAATCTGCCATCTGTAGCAATGGGGATCAGCATAGAGAATTTTTTTTTATTAAGTGCAATGAGCCACACAGAAATGAAAAAGACTAGATCAAGATACATGTGGGATATCATCACCCATCATTGAATATGTTAACATGGAGAGAATGGTGGCTACAGGGCTGGGATTAGGAGAAGACAGGGAGATGGGGTCTTGCCACTCCATCAGATGGTCAGATCTGGAGCAACGGCTCCTAGCATATGAACTGTAGCTGATGACACAGCATCAGAACCTGTGTGTTACTGTGACACTCGTGCACAGCAGAAGACTATGGGATAGTACGGGCAGCTCCAATACCTTCTTGTCCTAGTGATGACTCTGTGTTTCAAAACACCACCTTGTCTAACTCAGGCATGTACATAAATAAATAAATAAATAATGATGATGGTGAGTGCTTGGTTTCTGAACCTTTAGAACCAAATACACATGTTCGGAGATACAAGGCTGTCCTCGGATGGGGTGAAGTGTAAAAGCTATGACATTGTTTCTATTTGAGAGTTTGGCCATGTTGGTATCAACTGTCATTGAAAAAGAAAAGAAATAGGAGATCAATGGACCATGGAAATTGTCCATCTCTCTTCACTAGTATATTAAGAATGTTACTGAAGGCCTTCTGTATGGGGCACACTCTGTGTCTTACTTAGAGTTTCTATTGCTGTGACAACACACCACGACCAAAGAGCAAGTTGGGANGAAAAGGTTTATTTGGCTTATACTTCAGCATTGCTGTTCATCACTGAAGGAAGTCAGGACAGGAACTCAAACAGGGCAGGAACCTGGAGGGAGAGGCTGATGCAGAGGCCATGGGGCTCGCCATGGATTGATTGCTCAGCCTACTTTCTTATAGAACCCAGGACCAGCAGCCTGGGGACAGAACTACTCCTAATGGTCTGGGTCCTCCCTCATCAATAACTATTTTTTTTTTAATGCCTTACAGCTGGATCTTATGGCGACATGTTCTCAATTAAGTTTCTCTCCTTTCAAATAACTCTAGTTTGTGTGTCAAGTTGATATAAGACTAGNCAGCACACTCTATTAATGACTGTAAATTGGTACATTTGCACATTTATCAGAAATNGAAGGGACTGTGCCCTTCTCTGCTAGGGACATGAGTTATTTAGCTCACAGTTCTCATGGAGCCCTTGCTTCAAACTTTGATATGGGAAATTTAGTCAAGGAATAAAGTCTGTGTTGAAGCAGAATAAGGAAGAACTGACGAATGTTCTGCTGAGACCACCATCAGGCAGATGTCCATGAGAGACCTGGGAGAATGTTCCAGAGAGCTGGCTGCTGAACCTCACGGTGCAGGTCCATGGCATAGCTGTTTAGATAAGGTTGGTAAGGTAGACAGTCTTCAAGACCCTTCACGGTGCAGGTCCATGGCATGGCTGTTTAGATAAGGTTGGTATGGTAGACAGTCTTCAAGACCCTTTCATGGTGAGAGAAGCATGAAACTCTGTTCTTGAGCTGATTCTGGGACAAGTGTTATGCCAGACAATCTGTACACATGCTAACTGAATATTTATTTTTTCATAAAATATCCTACAAAACAAGTAATGTTTTACAG
The DNA here is from genome assembly GCA_001675575.1 of Neotoma lepida. Taxonomy (NCBI): domain Eukaryota; kingdom Metazoa; phylum Chordata; class Mammalia; order Rodentia; family Cricetidae; genus Neotoma; species Neotoma lepida. The sequence goes on along the minus strand of LZPO01087507.1, from coordinate 41,269 downwards.
GAAATAAAGCTTTGGGGGTATGTGGCTTAAATACAAATTCTGTCATGATTTCCCTAACAATGATTGGTATTTGGATTTGTATGTGGATATATCCTCAATTTCTCTGCAAAGTTCCCTTTGTGGACTGAAAAGCCATCAACATAAATGCCTGGACCACATACTCAGGGAGGTCTAGTGAGCAAAAACAAAGGAATAAAAGTTAGCAAGGAGATAAACCAAGGAGATAAGCCTGAGAGTCCACAGGAAAGATAATGTCTGAATTCTCTAGACTGGGAAGCTTAGGTTGGATTTTATAAGCACTGAGAAACTGGAGGCTCTGTTGTCCTTTAGTGTGTGTGTGTGTGTGTGTGTGTGTGTGTGTGTGTGTGTGTGTGTTTGGGAGGGATATGTGTTTGTATCTGTGCATGTGTGTTGTTGGGGGGGTGTTCCTGTGCACTATATCCATGTGAGCAAAAGATAGAAGACAACTTTGGGTCTTATTCCTCAGAGTTTAAATTCATTGACCTCTTTATTATTTGTTTATTTTTGAAGTAGAGTCTTTCTCTAGCCTGGATCTCACCAATTAGGCTAGGCTGACTGGCCAGTGAACCCCAGATAACAATCTGCCTGTCTCCATCTCCTCAGAGCTGAGATTTCAAACATCCACTCTGGGCTTTTATTGTGAGTTCTGGGGATCGAACTCAGGTCTTCATGTTTGTAGGCCAACACTTTATCCACTGAACTATTTCCCCAGCCATAAAGTGAAGTTGTTAACTCAGATGAGTAGCCAAGTGACCCAGCCAAAGCCATCAGACANAGCTGAATCTGCCACCTCACACTGTTTCTCTGTATACCAGAGAAGGAAACTTCCAGTCATCTGCTAAGTACTTCCCAGTCTATGTTACTGGAGCCTATGGGGAAATGGCTCCTAGAAATATCCATTCCTCCTAGANTGTCCTGGTAATGGGGACCTTGCTCTCTTTTTCCTGGAATGGGGAGTTTTCTTCCTTGATGGGAAAGATCCAGCAGACCTTTGCTGGTAGATGTGGCTCCTGTCACAATGGGGCACCTCACAGAAGCTCTCAGTTGGGAATTCAGCCTTCTCAGGTCCGAGAGAACTCATCCAGATTTCTGGTTGCTCAGCCGGCTGTGCAGAGCATCTCACCACAGCTGTCAGCCCAGGAAGACTGGGGTGAGGTACCAAATTCACCCCAAGAGCGTGTTCTCTATTAGCCAGATGGAGCTTCAAGCTGTTGCNGGCTCTTGCTGTCTTACACATGATGCTTGCTAGACAAAGAAATATTGATCACCAGCCCGGCCCTTGAGAGTTGAACAGCCACACTGGTGTTGGCNTGCCATGTATTCTAGGGAAGGNGGGAGGTCTGCAGAAGGGTACCTAAGGCCATAACCGGGAATTGCTGTCTTGTGGCTGGCCTCCTTCATAGTCATCAGAACTCCTAAGAGGGTTGTAGAACATGTGCCTGTCATGACTATGGATGAGCACACTGGCTCTGGCATTAGTGGTGTGCTGATAGCAGGAGGGCACAGGAGCTGCCTCTGGATAGAAAACCAACTATCCACAGTGCATCTGTCTTACATAAGGGCGGTAGGGCAGCAGGACAGATCATGTGGGGAATCTTCAGGGGCTACTTATTTCTGGGAAGCACTGGACTAGAAGGGACAGCAGGTGATCTTCTCTAGAAAGGGCTGCTCCTCTGCTTTCCTGTACAGAGAGGCCCCACCCCACCTCATGTTGTAGCTGTAACATCCTGTTACCATGTAGATGTTGTCCTGGCTCCCAGAACATGTGATACAAAGGCAGCGGAGGTTTCCAAGTTCCCCTCAGGTCAGTGACTTCCCAGTCTCTCTTTCTGTCCTTCCCTGAACCCACCTTGCATACATGCACTTAGCTCATTCTTCTGATCCCCTTGCTCTTACCCTAATTTCTAATGAACCAATCCCAACTTCCACTCTGGTCATTGTCCCTTAAATCCAACATTGCAGGTGTTTTTTTCACCCATTAAGTTTTATGCTGCATAGTTTTGTCAACTTGACACAAGCTACAGTCATTGAGAGGAGGGAACCTCGATTACAAAAATGCCTCCATAATATTGGGTGTCAGGGAAGCCTGTAGAGCATTTTCTTAATTAGTGATTGATATGGAAGGGCCAGCCCATTGTGAGTGGTGCCATCTGGGCCAGTGGTTCTGGATGACATAAGAAAGCAGGCTGAGGAAGGCACAAGGAGCAAGCCAGTAATCAACACCCCGCCATGGCCTCTGCATTAGCTCCTGACTTATTTGCGTTCCTTCCCTTACTTCTTTTGGTGATGAACAGTGATGTGAAAGTATTAGCCAAATAAACCCTTTCTTCCCTAAGCTGCTTTGGTCATGGTGTTTCATCACAGCAATAGTCACCCTAACTAAGATAATTTTTCATGTGTATGTGTAATTATGTTATATATATATATATATGTATGTGTGTGTGTGTGTGTGTTTACATGCTCTTGTATACTCATGCACACTTGGAGGCCAGAAGTCAACACCAGGTCTCTTTCCTCCATCGCTCTCCACCATATCTTTTGAGAGGAACTCTCTTAGTGGACCTGGAGCTCATCAACTGGCCAATTGGCTAGGCTAGCAGGCCAGGGGATCCTTGTGCCTCTAACACTCCTCCCGGAATGCTGGGATTATAGACTGCCACTTCACCTGGCTTTTACTTNAATACTAGGGATCTAGACTCCTGCTTGTATGCCAGGCATTTTACCTATCCAGTCATCTCCCCTGCCCCTTGCTTTTCTTTTTCCATTTCACTATGACTTTGTTTCAGGCCTTAAAGATGTTTGCAGAATAAAGAATTGCTAAATAATGTTTAATAAGACATGGGTATCCAACCTTTGCTCTATTGTTTTAATATCACTCTTTCCATTTGTCTGTCTCTGTCTTTCTTCAAACCACACCACACACACATACACACACACACACACACACACAGAGAGAGAGAGAGAGAGAGAGAGAGAGAGAGAGAGAGAGGCACACACACCCCTCCTGAGCCTTTTAAAGGTAAGCTTCAGAGAAGACATTGTTTATCTGTAAAGCCCCATTCCGATCATGTGACTATGCAAAACATAAAGAGTTCTTTGTCATAAGTACTGCTTAGATAGCAGAACTAGAGAATCCAGGGTAATTCTGTTACCTAGTCAAGAGACCTCAGCCTGGTTTCACCAGCTGAAGAGTGCAGGCTATTTAAAGAGCCATACACAATCTGACTTTGCCTTTCCTCTCCCTGTGATGATGGAAGAGGTTTATTTGGGGGCAGAAATACAGACTACATAATGTNTCCTTGTGGTGATATTGTATTCCCCAATATATTGTGCACCTTAATAAACTTATCTGGAGTCAGAGAACAGAATAGCCACTACATAGACATAGAGACCAGAAAATGGTCGCACATATGTCTTTAATCCTAANGTTCCAGAGCCAGAGATCCATCCAAATCTGTGAGTTCAAAGCCACACTGGAAACAGCCAGGCATGGTGACATACACCTTTAATCCCAGGAAGTGATGGCAGGAAGCAGAAAAGTATATAAGATGTGACGACCAGGAACTAGAGGCCTTTTAAGCTTTTAGGCTTTGAGCAGCAGTTCAGCTGAGATCCATTTGGGTGAGGACTCAGAGGCTTTCAGTCTGAGGAAACAAGATCAGCTGAGGAGTTGGCAAGATGAGGTTGGCTATGGCTTGTTTTGTCTCTCTGACCTTTCAGATTTTACCCCAATACCTAGCTCCATGTTTTTTATGTAATAAGACCTTTAGGCTACTGGGAGTCATGCGTCCTTCCCTAGTTTCATCACTGAAGATCTGAACTTCACTCTTAACTTCCTTTGCCTGAGAGTAGCAGGTGACACCTTCAAAATTATCCTTCAAACACCAAAGCCAGTCAAAGGCAGACTCCCATCCCTGGTACCTAGGGACAGCCTGAGACAGCCANGGAGCCTCGTTATGCAGCACCCATTGGCTTCTCTACTACTTGTTTGTTAGTTTATGTGCTTTGCATCAAGGGAACATTTTGACTGCCCACAACGCATCAGTGTCTAGGGAGAAAAGGCATCCATGAAGCAGGTGCTCATTTGTTATTTATGGTGGACTCATCATTTCTTCCTTCTGCACCCTGCTGTACCCTGATCCCTGTCCACATAGGCTTACCATCCTTTTAAGACCCCGTATGAAATGCCCTGCCACCCTTTAGTCACAAGTGTTTCTGCCTGCCTGGAGTCTATTCGCTTTTCAAGGAGTAGTCCAAACACTAAGTCTTCNGTGAGGCTACCCTAACTCCACAGGGAGAGTTAGTTTCTCTCCTCAGCACTCCCGTCTCTAACAGTTTGTAGAGTGTAGTGTGCAATCCATAGCACAGTGCTTCACAGCTAGGTGTCCTCTGAGATCCTCAAGTCAGGAGAGCTGCATGCCTTCGATCCCTGCCTGGTTACAGACTCTTCTCCCAAACTCACAAGATGCATAGTGCATGCCCTGCAATGTAGCCAGGCCAAGGACCTGCTCTGAGCTTGGAAGGGAAACTCCTTGACCCCAGTTCCACCTGCACAATATCTCTCAATTCTGTTACTAAACAGGAAATTCCAGATAAGTCACTTTCTGGCTTAAGATTTCAAAAATGACCCCCAGACACATACTTCTGAGTGCCATTTATTTTGAACAAAGGTGCTAATGGACTATAAACAGCACATTTGCCTTACAGCAGGAAACCAAATGCCTTCGGCTCTAAACAGTGTTAGCAGGGCACCATTGGGAGGGGAGAGAAACTAGCTCAAAAAATAAAGAAAACAGAAAAGACAAAAAGCAGCTCGAGAACACCAGCCATGNAGACTCCAGNAAAACTCTGGGTAAGAATTNAGGCCTACATCTCCTCTGCCTGGCTCCTCTAATGACAGGCTCACAATAAAAAGAAATAAAAAATAGTTACAAAGAGATATGAGAAACCATCACACCACACTGTGCCCTAAGGTACTTTGCTCATCTCTGTCAACAATGGCAAGAGAGTTATAGGAAAAGCCTGTCTATCTGTCTGTCTTTGTGTGTGTCTTGCCTCCCCTAGGAGGACAAGACATATATGTGACTCCATGCAGTGTGTCCACANTCGCCTATATTTCCGTTGGTAGGCTGAAACATGGTGTTGTGGAAGGAAGGAGTGAGAGAATGGTCTCAATCTGACAAATGACCATATTCAGAAGGCAAGATGTTGTTGACCCCCCCACACACATTTGGGCTCGGTCTGCTGGCTACCTAGTGCAACTTAGCAAGTCTTCCTGATGGTGGGGATTTGCTTCATTAGATAGTTGTGTGGAAGGACCCTCCCAGGACAGGTGTATGTGACAATCCCNTTGCCTCCCATGTCTGTANCNCTGCAGTCTGATTTTGCTGGTCTTTGTTTTCTGTAGGCTCCAGATCCATTGCCTTGTCATAGGAGAGGAGAACAGAAGTGAATGTGTTAGGCATCANATAAAACCCGTCAGAATATTCAAATAGTAACTGCCAGCTACGTGGGAGTGCAGAAACATAGTATAGAGAACTAAAATGAAATGAAGTGCAGGCAACCTGACTCACACCTACTTACCCTCTTATGCAGTGAGGAAGAAGAAGGGAAGAAGGAAGAGAGAGAGAGAATATTATTAATGAAGAACCATTATCGATAACTTGTTATGTCCTTCTGTCCCATCTGGGGACTCGGTTGAGCATGTAAATATGTTTGGATAATTAAAAAGCATGTTCTCTCTTGTTGGTTTGCG
>LZPO01087507.1:15578-32540 GCA_001675575.1 Neotoma lepida | reverse complement strand
TTTTTTTCAAAGAAATCCACTTTTCCTGCTTTCATTTCAAATCATTTTAAGTCCAAGGAGGGCTTCTCTTCCTTGCCCACGCTGGATATTTCAAAACGAGCCCATCTTTGCTGCAGGAGAGAGTTTATTCAGGTGGTATGATTCAGACAAGGGCTCAGGGATGCAAACTGGGGCTGAGACAGGGCCCCCGCGCGTCTCGTCCCCTCCCTCCTAAAGAAACATAACAAACCCCGAGAAAGCAGGCCTCCAGTAATCTCCCTGCCTTCGCCAGGAATAGGGGTGACGGAAAGCTGGCCTCTCATTATAGTCCTGGTCTCAAGGTTAGAAATAGACCCTTAGGGTAAGGAGCTGTCAATTAGAGATAACTCCAGCCGGCTGTCTGCATCCGGGGCTTATCTCCTAGCAACTCTGCTTATTCAGGCCACAGCCCTTGGCTCTGCCCGCAGCTCAAGAGCCATCTTGAAGACAACAAAATAACCTTCTCGTTTAGAGCAGATGCATAAAGAATTCTTCTCTGGGTCCTTGATGGAGTCCCATCCTTGATGGAGCGCCGGTGACATTCGGCTAGCAACGGGCTGTGGGATCTGCAAAGAATTATGATTGGGCTCCTTTCCAGCTGCAGATGTTTCCATGGGAAGAGCACATGGAAGGGTCTGGCCAAGCAATCAGAGAATCTAAATTCAGTCCCAGACTGGATGCCTCCTTCTTCCAGATCAGAGCCTGTCGTGTGGATGCAGGGGCCAGTGCCTGTAGTCTCTTTCTCCTGCCCACTCTATGAAGAATTTGCCAGCAGTAGGGAGTGCAGTGGCTCTGGTTGCCACGGGAACTCGGCCTGTCCTTTATTCTCCATGGCAGTGCCTATAGAGAGAGCCAACAAGCATAAATCCTATTAAGCGATGCACAGGGTTATGGGTTATCCGTAGGCAACATCACAGAATTTACTACTGGACCATATACTTGGTGTGCAAAGAAAGCACATGCTACAAATTCCTTGGAGCTGTCTACTCATTATATCTAGGAATCGTGTTGTTGACTTTTCTAATCTCAAGCGGAGTTAAGGGTGGCAAAACGCTGGAAGGCTCTTGGGGGTGGGGAAGAAGCAAGGCTTTGATTTTCCACTAGAGTGGAAAATGATAACAAAGGGATATCTAAGAAAAGAAATGTTGGAGAGAGAGAGAGAGAGAGAGAGAGAGAGAGAGAGAGAGAGAGAAGAGAAATACCTAGTTTGCTGTGGGTGTAAATTAGATAGATTGTGTTCTTAGAATTAAAGATTTGACTTAACAAGACTCTTGTGTATGATAACAGCCTCCTTTCCGAAGGAACACAGACAAGGAGCAGGGGCCATTTTTACAGAGGTTTCCTTCTGCGCCCCTCCCCCGCCCTCCCCCCATTGGTGCTGCTCCTGATTCTGCAGAGCTGACTTTTCTCTCCACACTTGGATTTCCTCTGCTCTTCATCAATAGAGTGGTTATCTGTTTTGTTTGGTTGGTTTTATGCTTGTCAAGAACCCAGCAAAAATTTATATCAGGCCAGTTGGGTCGGAGGCAAGGGCGGTGTACAGGGGCAAATCAGCCTCCGAGCAGGAGAACGCCAGGCAGCTGCCACGCCGGCTGCTAGGCACTGTGGACAAGGAGCTTGGTTCAGCTTTGCCATGGCTCTCCTCCTACCCTCCCTGACGTTCAATGCAAGGCTCATTAAGCTCCCATGCTCGTTTTCCTATTAGGGCTTGTCAATATCACAATATCACGCGGGCATAGGTTCTGAAAGAGAGCAGAGAAGGCTTGGGGGACTTTGAATAAATCTTTTCTGTGTGTGTCTGAGTGGGACAGATACACATTTTTGCTTGGAAATCGGGGCTCTGCACTATAAATTAAAAAAAAACAGACAAATATATCACAAAGACATCAATATCTTAAAATTAAGCGACATGCAGCTTACAGAAATTAATATCTTCCCGTTGCTGAAGAAGGAACTGGGACACTGGGCTCTGTGTTACAGTCTGAATTGTTCTCACTAGGCAGATCCACCTTAGGTGGTTTCTTTGGTGTTATTTTCTTAGAAAATCGAATCAGTTGTGAATATACACACTGCCTTGCATCTTTTAAAGTAAAATTTTAATGGACCATTCTCTACAATATAGAGGCTACCCCTACACTTACAAACATGCTGGTTGGCATTACATTTGAATATAGTAACAAGAAAATGACTTATAAAAAGAAGAAATATCTCTAGCAATCAAAGTTTACTTTATTAAACAGCAGATTGGCAATGTCCCCAGGATTCTTATGTGGACTGCCATTGCTGGTTGCCTAGGAGATGAGGGAACTTAACTGTTTCACTGCCACAGGAATTGCAGGGATTCTTGCAGCCTCATCTAGAAGCTCACAGAAGANCCCCGAGCTCNGTCATGTGTTGCCTCACTTTCGAAAGGCTTTTGGTCAGTAAAAAGAGTTCAAAACAGGGTCACCTCTTAATGCAAAATTGACTTTCCCTGTGTCTCTGAATATTTTTCTTTGCTGAGTTTTATTTGATTTTTGTGTATCAGACATGGACCTATAGTAATAACCTTCAGTGTTTGATTGCTCTTTACTACAGAGTGATCTTGAAGAAATATAGATTGCCCTGACTTCCTCCAGATCTGGGTTTGAGAAATTCAGTGTCTAATTATTTTTTGTATGATAGTTCTGTTTTTTAAAAGATGCTTTGAAAGCATGTGAGTTGCTCATCCCTTGGGTTTGTCCTCTGTCCTCATTCTATCTGTAGTTTTTCAACAAGACTGTGTCCCAATTTAGCTGCTGGGAAAAGCTGCATCGAACCAGGAACGGACCCGAGAGGGAGAAGGCCGGATTCCCTGGCCTTGTGGCCTGAGTGGCCTTGATAAGCCACACNTTCCTGGGCCTCGGTTTCTGCCTGTGGGGCGGGTGGGGGGAGAAAGGAAGCACAATCAAATATTTAGANGGGGTTATGAGCCCTGTGATGCAAATAAGGCTCCTTCTTATGATACTTTCATGCACATTTGGTAAGGCATTAAAAATTGNAAAATTGATATCATTCCATAGAACCGCCAGTTTTCAAAAAGCACAAAATNCAGTATATAGGTGGCTCTACTGCTTGAAGGTTTGTAACTGACTCTTCCTGTGTTTCCCTCTAGAAATTGGGAAAGCAACCTCTATTGAAATAATTTCCTAATTTTGTAAACTTATGTTCTATGCACTGTAGATAATTCTAACTCAAGGAAGGTTCCTGAGATAAAGAATATTATCTTATAGTAAAAAAAAAAATCCTACCTTTAAAAATATTTTGTTTACTTAAACTACAGGTTCCAGGTCCTTGTCTCACCATCTTTGATGAAAGTTATTTTCAATCATGTTAGTAACATTCCCTTAACCTTAGCAAGACATCCCAAGCCTGAAAAGCTATTTTCATAGCCAGCGAAAGGATCTTGAATTTGCAAAGACACAAAGAACCAGGAAAATCCAGCAAAGGAAGATGCTTGACCTCTCACATATGGTTAGACTTTGTTCTCCCTTTCTAATTTCTAATTTTATTTTTAGGAGATAATTCCGTTCTGGGGATATTTCCTCTATTCAAGACATTGAGAAATAGAAAATATAGTTTAAGGAATTGGGCCCAGTAGAATGGCTATTCTCNCTTAGAAGGCATCNGAAGATTATATTATAAAGGCACTAGCAACTTCCACTTATTCTTTATTCCCAGGAAAGNGCTTGTTTNGAAACACACACATACATATATACAAATNCACACATGTGTACACAACAGACACACAGACACACAGACATACACACACACACATATGTATACACAGACATACACAGACAGAGACACATATACACAGACATAGATATACTCATGCACACATATGTACACAGACATGCACACACACACACACACACACACACACACACACAGGGTGGGGCAGCAAGCAGATTAGCAGATCCTAATCATGTTAAAATTCTTGAAAGCAGCTATCCAGACTCGCTCTAGGTCCTGAGAAATATGAAATTCTACATATTTCACCTAAGTGCACACCGAGTCCTAATTTCCCTCACATGATGTGGCCCAGGGACAGAGTATCTCTAAACAGACCCAACCCGAAGCTCATGAGTCCGTGTCTATTCACTAAAGCTTACACATAGAAGGCGTCTGAAAACGGTGCCCAGGCTGTTCCTCAGTTTGGTAGTGTTTAGGCCGACCGGTTGGTGGAACCAAGCCACCCAAGAACCTCCCGGCCTTGTGTCCTCGGTGCCTTGGACTTACCATTGCATCAGAGACTTCTCTGAGGAGATCAATCCTGGTTTTGAATTCAGTGTGGGTGAGGGGGGCTGCTGACTCAGGGAGCCTAGGGGAACCGGGGCCTGCTGCTAAACAACAGCCCATCCCCAGCAGGACCAACACACAGAAGGCAGAATGAATGGCCCCATCGACACGCCAGCTATTTGATATGCAGATCGGGCCGTAGGCCTCTTCAATAGCAGAGCACTCCGCAGGCAGCAGGTGCAGCCCAAACGAGTGGCCTTCCCTCCTTGAAAGGGCTGGGCTGCCCGCTCTGCTCTCTCTCTCCAGCCCTTAACTGTTTCTGAAGCACTGTGATCGTCGTTACTTTTAAATTTAGACCATCCATTTACAGGCTGGGTGGACCTTCTCTCCCTTCTACCCCTAACTGTACGCCTGGGCATGAAGCCACGGGAGCGACAGTGACAGAGAAAGGAAATCTGCTAGGCTCTTCTTCAGAGTGATGCAGCAAAGCAAAAGTGCTGTGAGATCAAGCCACGGGGCAGCTGCCGGTTTCCCTTGCCCACAGCCTGTGTCCGTGTCTTCTTGAAAATAGTTACAGACACTTGTATCAGAAACAGAATTTCCTTTGCTGTTTGTACTGGAACTTGAAACCCAAGTTAGTGGTGTGTGTGTGTGTGTGTGTGTGTGTGTGTGTGTGTGTGTGTGTGCAGAAGAGCTTACACATACGCGTGAAAGCCAGAGTACAACCTTCTTTGTGTTTCTTCAGAAGCTGTCAGCCTTGGTTTTCGAGCTAGAATCTCTCACTGAGATTGGACCCCGGATTTTGAATTAGGCTAGGCTGGCTAATCAGTGAGCCCTGGATGCCCCGTCTCTGCATCTCATGTGCCTGTATTAAAAGCATATGCCNCTTCACTCTGTAGTTTGACCTGGGCTCAGGGGATCAACTTAGTTCCAACATTTGAAGAGTGAGTACTTTACCAACAGAGCCATCTCCCAGAATCACTCACCTGCACTCAGTGCAGGACGGTCTTGCCTTCCACCTCCCCCGCAGTGAGGCTGATGGAACCTAGTCAAGATGTTTTTCTGTTTGTCCGATGCACCATCGACTCGCTAGACTCTGTCCATCTCAGCTTGCTGTGCTGGGAAGTGCACATTATTATTGCTCAAACTGTCTGCGCCATAGGTTATGTTCTGAGGGTCCAACTATGCTGACATTATAGCTGTCCTGCAGCTATTAGGTAAATGAAAGAGTTATTCATTTCAGCTCCAGAATCTGTACAGTGCCCAAGCCTAAATTCTGCAGAAGCTATTAGTGTAGAACACATGAAGACATTAAAAAGTGGAAGAGGCTTGGGAGTGGGTCAGAGGGGACCAAAGCCACCCTGCAGGGGAAGAGTGTTAGAGAAAAATCTGCCACCAAATTTTTCTCCTTCCTTCCTTCTTTTGTTCCTTCCTTCCTTCTTTTGTTCCTTCCTTCCTTCCTTCCTTCCCTCCTTTGTTCCTTCCTTCCCTGCTTTCTTATTCATTTATTTTACATAGGGCCTCATGTAACCCAGGCTGGTCCAGAACTTTCTATGCAGCCCAGGATGGCTTTGAACTGCTGATCCTCAAGCATCCGATGTTGTTAGCCTTACAGAAGTACATCACCGCACCCAGTTCATGTGCTGCTGAGCATTGGAGAGGACCACTCTGTTAATTGAACCATGGATCATTTTTGGATGGGGCATTAATAGGTCTAGAGCTAGACAGCCCTCTACCAACTGAGCCACCGGAGGCATAATCGAGACCTGGAGCTGCACTTTGGTCATTGCTGTTTGCTTGGGGGTGGGTTGTGTTGTGGGCTAAGTAAAGGGAGTGTGTGTTCAGTCTGGCATACTTTGGCAAGTGGTCTACACATGGAGAGAGATACACAGAATGCCACTGAGAGACAGAGGGGACTGTGGAGGCAGTGACATGCTGAGGGTATGGCTTTAGCTTGCAGATTCCTCTGCTCAGTCCTGAGAACCCACAATTTCCTTTCCAATTGTTAATGCATTTACTTATTTTAAGACTTATGGTTTTTGTCTTTAAAAATTAATGTATACATATACACACATATATATAATATATATATATATCCTAGATATATCCTTACACTGAGGATTCTGGCATTGGGGGTCATGTATTCCACTCAACATAAGGACATGAGGTACTTTTTCCAATTTTCATTTACTTTAGAGAGTCTTTCTAGTATTGAAAGCCACTGTTGGAGGATGCCTGGTCTAATGCCTGTTCCTATAGAAGTCCTAACCTTCAAGATGGCCCTAGGGACAGAAGGGGCCTCTAGGAGGAAGTAGTTATGGTTTATACCAGGGCTGGGGCCCTGATCCAGAAGAACCATCATTTCTTTAAGAAGAGGCACTGGGGAGTTTGCCTTCTCCTGCTCCAATCCATGTTCTCTCACCAGAAAGAGGCCATGCGTGGACATAGGGAAAAGGTAGCCATCTGTCTGTGGAGGAGAGTCCTCAATAGAAACTAACAGATTCCACACCTTGGATGTCTTAACCCAGACTCCAGAGCTGTGAGAAATGTTTCTGTCACTTAAGCCCTCTAGGCTCTGGTAGCCCAAGCAGACTAAGAAATCCTCCTTATATAGAGATAGTTTCCCATGAAACCTGATGTTACATGTCGCACACAACACATTCTCATTTTTTGAGCAGTTGGAAAACCAACANGTGCACAATGAATTTGTATGTTACGGATTTTATAAGTTTAAGAAGTGAATGGAAATGTTGAGTTTTTCCTTTGATTCCCGTTCAATTAAATGCTTTAAACCCACTTGCAGATACTCCTGAAATCAGGGTCACGATGCTTTGTGTGCAGCTCCAGATACTCCAGAGGGGTGCTGAAGCAGGAGGATTACTTGAGTCCAGGAGTTTGAGATGCATCTAGGCAAGATACCAGGACAGGATGACCCCGTGTTACCAGAATTAGTGTGCCTTTAAAAGACGCTGTCATCTACAGGAAGGATCGAGTAGGGTCTTGGAGCCAAAGTCTCTGACCACTGAATTGATTTTTGAAATTAGGAACAACTAAGTATTAAAGAAAAGAAAATAAAGTGAGAGTGGACTCCCACACATTCCTGACACGCACATGGAGTCTTGCTATCCTAATGTGTACAGTTACACTTAGAAATGAAGACTGCCTTTTCCCATTTTACAGTTAGGTTCAGGATTTAGTCACCCATGTAATGTTACTAAATAATGCTGGGGGAAGGGGGCTGTGAGAGGGCTCAGTGGGTAAGGACACTTGCTACCAAGTTTGAGAGCCTGGGTTCAAGCCCTGAAATCTGCATGGTGAAGGGAGAGAACCATGATGCCAGGCAATGCAAGTATGGCTGGAGCAAGGTGGCAGCCTCTCAGGGCAGAAGTCAGGGCTCTTCTCTGTGAGCTGCACACCGGTCACCACCATACCCCCACTGTGTTCAAGGCAGGTGCAGGGAAAGCTTTGTTGAGCAACGGTTGGAGGACCTGGGTAAGGAGCTGACAGGGACAGATTTCTGCAGACAGGTTGCAACTGTGGAAATCTGGTATCTGCCTGCTTTAAAAGAACCTGAAGGTGTGGACAGATTAGGGGATGGCCAGTTGTCCCTGGAAAGGGAGAATACAATTGACTTATTTAAATCAAGATCATGTTCATCATGGGCAGTACGCTGCAAACAAAACACAGCTGTCTCCTAAAATCATGACTCAATGCCTCAATGCATGTAATTTATTTGAAATGAGTGCATGAGCCCAGAACCAAAATGTTTTGGAGGATTGTACTTATTTGGGCAATAACACCACCTTAGTTAAAAAAAAAAAAGAAAAAAGAAAAGAAAAGAAAGAAAGAAAGAAAGAAAGAAAAAGAAAGAAAGGAAGAAAGGAGTGTCCATGCCTTATATTTAGCATTCAAATGGAGATCACTGAAAAGAAAGAAATAAACATTAGGAAAATAAGATGTGGAACTCAGACCTCTAAGCCAGCACTGGGGAGTGGAGACATGAGGGTCAGATTCAAGCATAACCTTGCCTGTTTAGTGAGTTTGCTTGCAGTCAGGTTAGGATATGTGAGACCCTGTCTATAACACAAAATAGAACAGTGGAGCAAAGGAAAGGATGCATTCTTGGATCCACATTCCAAGTCCTTTGTGTAGAATCCAACATCTGCAATATGTTTGCTTCTTAATTACCTCACTGCTGGGAAAGCTCACACTGAAATAAATAAAGGGTCCAGATTTACAGACATGGAGCACGTTGTCCAATAGGACCGTCATATGATGAGAATCCCACTTTGAAGACTACAGTAGCCTGCTCCAGGTGAGAGCCTCCCAGTGTCTCTGCGGGGTTCATTCAAAGTGAGAGCTGCTGGCCACACCTACCTCTCATACACCCAAGAGGACACATCTTCTTGTGCTTTCCTTAAACTCAAACCTTTCTCTTTTTTTTTGTTTTACAAATTTGTCATAATATCAGGACATATTTTTTGCCAACAATTTTTGTCTCTTTTCCTCAAAATCTATGCACATGTACTTTAAACGAATTCTCATACACACCTCATATCTGGTATTTTACTCCTGTTCTCCATGATAGCACTCTCTAGGTGCAAAGTATAGCTGGAATGCTTGAATGCTTATTTGTGGTGGTGATTGCAAGGTCCTGAGATTTTTACAGGTATTTTTTTTTTTGCTTGTTTACTGTAAAGAAAATAAACCTTTCCTAATAATGTTTTTATTTTTTATTTTTTAAGAATTCCCTACATGTACACAATGTATCTTGATCCTGTTCACCCCTTACCCACATCCCAACTCTTGCTGGATCCTCTCTTTGCCATGTCCTCCTTCCAACAACATGTCGATTTTTATTGTTGTTTCTATAATAACAATCCACAGAATCTAATTAGTGTTGCCCATATGCACATAGATGTGGGGCCATCGACTGACAACCTCCACACTCGGAAACAATCAACGCTCCTCAGCTTGAACTGAAGACTTTTGTGCCCCCATCACCATCACCCTCAATGTAATGCTGCCTGGCTCCATCTTGTACAGGTCTCGTTTAGGCAACCGCAGCTGCTGAGAATTCCTGAGTGCAGACTTGAGTCCTGGAGACACTGTTTTGCCCCAGTTTTCTGACCTCTGGCTCTTACAGTCTTTCTGCCCCTTCTTCCTTATTGTTCCCTTAGCCTCAAAAACAGAAATCTTAAGGTTGGCATGATGGTACTTGTTTGTAACCCTTAGTACTTGGGAAGTTAAGGCAGGTGGACTGTGAGTTCAAGACCCACCTGGACTATGTAGCAAGAGTATTTACCCCAGCACCCTCCACAAAAAGATAAGAAAAAGGAGAAATAATTCTGTATTAGAGGGTTGAAGGGTTCTGTCCTTCTTCGCTGTGGTAATAACCAGGATAGGGGTCATACAAGCCTCTGACTGGCAGCTAGTGCACTACACTCATAGAATCCCTACCAGACACGATAAAGAGTTCACCCATCTCCACTTTCTAGTGGCCTCACAGGCGGACAAAAAGTAAAGATGCCTGAGATACAGGACAATTCATAAGAGCCCTTTCAAGGCCACACTCCTCTGCCTGCTGTTTGGAAGAAATCACTCCATATCCAAGTAACTATGAGCAGTCCAAATACAGCAGGTGGAACTCTCCCGCCCAGAACATTCCAGGGAAAATCTTTACTTCTCTCTGAAGAGGTAGGGTCTCATATCACCTCCATTCTGCTTAGATACCTCTGGTACCTAAATCATCTGATACCAGGATCATTTGACTGGCAGAATCCTAGAGACCCCAGGAACTGAAAAAATGAGACAAGCAAAATCGGATCCTACCTTTCCAAGAATTTTTGCTTGATGTTCTGCTTAGTTCCTATTGAAAATATGTTGAAATGTTCTATACAGCATCTGCTACAAAACCTCAGGGTTCTTCTCTGCCCAGGGAACATAATTATTACTTTCCAGATACCCCTGTTTGAGAACACCTCAGGTAACGTGTAGTAAGGTGTTGGTGGTGTTTGAGAACCCGATGCCACACAGAATGAACAGTAGAGGATGCCTGAGAATGTTCACTCTCCTCACTCTCTCCTGGGCTGATGGTGAATTAAGGAGACCATAGGGAGAGTCATCAATGAACTCTATAGCATGGAAAATCTCTGAATGTACTAATACTTCTTCAGAAATACTTCGAAGATTCACAGAAATGTACCTCTTGAATGCGGGAGACCCTACTCTCAGGACTTCTGTGAGTTTCTTATTCTCCTCACAAAAAAAACTAATGGGGCCCCATGGCAGGGAAAAATGTCAAGCCTGAACAGGGGAAGAAACTCAGAGTTGATCTTCCTGCTCCCAAGCTGTGCACAGGAATCACAGACACTCGGAGGATGTGGCATGCAGGCTCCTGAAGAGATCATGTGATTGCAACAGTATACAACCCGCAGATCTCCTAGAATTCGTATTTATGCCTCATCTGTGAATAACAGAGACTTGTGCATGATTACTACAAGTGTACTAACATTTTCAGCTTGACAGGATCTAGAATCAACATGGAAACAAACTTCTGGGCATGTCTGTGGTGGGGCAGGGGTGGGGGTTCCAGATCAGGTTAATTGTTGAGGGAATACCCACCCTAAATGGAAACAGTACCATTCCATGGGCTGTGGTCCTTGACTGGATAAGAGAAGCAGTGAGCCCATCACTAGCATTTACCTATCCCTACTTTGAGTTCAGATTCCTGATAGTGGGGCTTCTGTCCATGGACCCAGCAGAAACTGCATTTAGGCTCATCCAGGTTGGCCAGACTGCAGCATCCTTCTATCTGTGTCTCCTGCTGCTCCTAGGCTTAGAACTAGATTCAGCGTATGGAGACGTTTGGCATCTACAGAAATCATGAATTGCCTGGATTGGCACTGCAGATGAACATCCCAGGTACCCACGTGCTTTATTTCAAGTGCGACAGTGATTTGTGTAGGTTGGTTTACATAGGAGTGACTTTCAGTAAGGGAAATGTATTCCTGGATCTTTGATTTGCTTAACAAGCAGCTTTCATCTCCCAGTTTTATTAATTGCCCTGAAAACCTACAATTTAGGTAAAACTAATTACATTTGATTTTACTCAGTTGGTTAGCTCTTTTTTATTGTAAATGGGACTGAAAACAATCACTCTTATCTATATGTGCTGTATATGATATGACAATGGGAAACACAGGGAGACATCCATCTACTCCCTCAGAATTAGATCTAGCTTGATTTCTAATGAAGGGTTTGTTCTTGCAAGAAATTGCCTTGACAAGTCTTTTCTTCCAGGAATCAATATTTTTTCCCCTTGTTTCTTTTTAAAAGCAATTTTTATTTGCCTTCTGTCACCTTTTTCTTTTTCTTTTTAAGTTTTCTAGGACAGCAGTGACCAGTTTTAATTATACTATGGATGCCTACTTTGATCAAAAGAAGTACTTGTTACCCCCATGAGATGGCAGAACTAGGTAGAGAAGGTGTTAAGTGAGGGGATTCATCCAGGCTCTGAGTAAGGAACCATTGTTAGTTCAGCACTGTGACATGGCACCCCTACCCTACTCATTGTTGGAAGATAGAATCAGCAAGAGAAATGTTAGGATGTGGTCAGACCCTAAAATAGAAAGAAGCCAGTATGGAGTGAAGAAGTCAGCTCCAGGAAGTTCCTTGAATTTTGAGCAGATTGGCTTTTGTTGGTGTGCTGGACTATGGAAGCTCTCTTCCTGAGGTCCCTCAAAGGCTACCCTCTTTCTGGTTATCAGTTATCACTTCTGAAATCTTACTACATGGTCAGACAATGTAATGACATGATGTAATATCTCCCCACTGCACACCTATTTGGAGATAACATTCAACTACATTTATAGGGTGAAGAACAGTTATATTTACCATCATAGCCCAAATTGTAAGAACTCAGCCTTACTTAAGCCATCATGAGCCACCACAAAGGACTCAAATGGTCTTTGCACTCAGGACTTCAGGTGTGTTCCCCCATCCCTTTCCACAACATTCAGTGTATGACACTAGTTAGTAGGTCACCTCCCCCAAGTTCATTTACCCCTAACTTAAATGTGGGTGAACATCTCTTTAGAAGGGTTTAAAGAGACTAACATACCTGATACAGTTCCTTAAATACCAATAGAATACGTTTTATTTCTTTACTTCTTTGTGGATTTCATCTCAAAAAGTAGTTTCAAATCCCAGAGAACTGGGAAGGAAGGAAGCTGACTATTTCTGTGTTGCCTGTCTCTCTGACCCAGAAGAAAACTGTGTCTTGTAATTCCTTACCATGTTCTGACTTGTGTGCCTACAACATCTCAAAGCCTCAACTGACTCCGGCAATGATCCTCTTGGTGAGATGTGACCTCTAGCAGAGTGTAGCCTACCTCTGTCAGGTCTGAGTGTTAGAGACCTTACAGGAATCAAGACTTAAATTTCAGCTGACAAGACCTGAGTTAGTTACTTTTCTCCTTGCTATGAACAATCCTTGACAGGGACAGCTCAAGAGAGAAAGGGATCATTCTGGCTCACAGGTTATGGTGCTAAAGACCTTATAGCTAAAATGTTTTGGCTTCAGAAGTGTGAAGCAGATCATCACCTGGTCTTGGAGGTCAAGACTCTGAAGCAAATGCTGGTGTTCAGCTCACTTTATCATTTGTCACTCCAGCCCATGGAATAGTGTCACCCACATTTAGGATGTGTCTTCCCACCTCAATCAACCTGATTGAGGGAAATCCTTCACAGATACACTCATGATTTGTCTCCTAGGTGATTCTAGTTCCTGCCAAATTGACAATCAACATTACCATCACAAGGTGACTTAACTTGTTTGAAGAGAGAATTTTGTCTTAATATTCTGATAGCATTGTGTTTATTTATTCCTTCCAAGGACTCCATTCAGCCTGCAAAATCACAAAAATGTCCACCCTTCTCTGCTGGAAACTTGTGCACAGGCATGACATATCCCTTCAGCAGCAGGTCATCCACAGTCAATGAGGACTAACATCTTATGAAAGATAGTGGTCACACCGCATCCACCATCAGGAATGGAGGGATGTGAATGCCTGATGCTGCTCAGCTCCTTGTCCACACCTATACAGTCCAGGATCCCACAGGGAATGATGCCACCTACAGTGGACAGCCTTTCCACCATGATTAATACAATGAAAGTAATTCCCCTCTGGCACATCCCGAAATTATCTTCTAGATGGTTCTAGATTATGCCAAGTTGACAACACTAATCTTCACAGTTGTTCTTGGGATCTATTTAACTAGCAACTATTGCAAGTAAGACCTGAGTGTGTGTGTGTGTGTGTGTGTGTGTGTGTGTGTATGTGTGTGTGTGTGTGTGTGTGTGTGTGTTGGGGTGTATGTGTTGATGTTTGTTGGCGTGTGTGTTGGAGTGCATATTTTGGGGTATCTGCACATGTGTGTGTTGTATGTGTGTGTGAATGTGTGTGTGTGTTTGTATGTGCATGTATCTTGATATGCTTGTGTATGTGCATGTCTGTGTGTGTTAGGATGTATGTGCATGTGTGTAGTGTGTGTGTGTGTGTGTGTGTGTGTGGTGTTGTCATTGTTGTTGTTGTGTGTATGTTGATATGTGTCTTGGGTGTGTGTCCAGAATTCAGGCCTGGTACTACTCCTTGGGTGCTTTCCACTTTGGTTTTAAGACAGGCTCCCTCACTGGCCTGACATTTTCTGATTTGGCTCAGCTAGCTGCCCAGTGGCCTAGAGGATCTGCTAGTCTCTGTCTCCAACGTGCCGGGATTGGAAATGCATGCCAACACGCCTGGCTATACCACGTGGATTCTGGGTACTGACTGAGCATCTCCAGCCCCGAATGAGACCACCTCAGTGGTTGGTAGTTTTGCAAAGACAATGAACCTATCATGGAATATTTTAAGATTCCCATTTCTATCCCATTTCTTGTGCCAGAAAATGTACAGAAATAAAGGTCAACAAAGAGTTAAAATATGTGAGGAAGAACTGACCAGGGACCCTGCAACTTCATCAAGCCTGTGTTGGCCTCTCCCACCCCTCAGCGCTCTCAGCACCCAGCACATCTGCATCAACCACACACTCAGAGAAGCCCATTTACAGTCAAACCACATCGAAAAGCCAAAGGGAAGAGTCGATGCAATTAACCTGAAGTGAAATTCTGTTTCTAAAAAATTCTCCCACTCTATTCTTGGATGTATGGTACACGGTTTTCACTGTAATGGCTCTTGTAAATTAATTGCAGACACAGCCGTCCACGGGCATTCTCAGAATAAGTGGCAAGTAGTTAATTGCACCCCAAATTAGCCAATTCTGCCCATAATTAACCATTTGAAGACAATTAATTGAATGCATAATATTTGCACCTGCAACTAATTGGAGACCCGTGTATTGTTCCTTGAAGAAATAAATAAATAAATAGTCACAACAACAAAGAAACCAGTGGCTACTCTTAAAACGTACTCTTTTATAGTCCCAGGTTCTAGAGAGCCAGGGAGCGGACAGAGCTCCGGAAATGCTCGACTTGCTGCAGCTGCCTGAGCAGAAAAACAATTTTAAGCTGGAAGGTAAAAGCTGTGTGTGTTTGTGGCATGCAACATAACTTTTCCTCTAAACTCACACAGACATTCTGCAAGGGCTAATGGAGGTAATTACAGCATGCTTTACAAAGACTGGCAAGGTTTACAGGAAAGCATTGTTTTTAACACTTTCCCCTCATTCTTCGTATTATTAACGCAAACTACCTGTATGTAACTTTTTAAAACACCACACTTTTTAAAAAAGTTACAGACAGTCAACATTTGTAAATGTTAAGATTCTTCTGCATTTTGACATAATAGTGTAATAGGTCCATCCTAGAGAAAAGGTCTATCCCTCTGATTTCTGATGTTATTTCAACCCACTGGTAGCTAACATGCTTGCATATATAAAAAGCAAATATTTTCTCATACTTATGCAACTCAGAAGAATTATTACTTCTGTGTCATTGTTTCAGCTGCAGCAGAATTATGCGTTGGTCTCTCTGCTCTCTTCACAAGACAACTGATTAATAATAACAAGAAGAATTGGGCAGTGGTGGCACTCACCTTTAGTCCCAGCACTCGGGAGGCAGAGGCAGGGGGATCTCTGTGAGTTTGAGGCCAGCCTGGACTACAGAGTAAGTTCCAGGACAGCCAGGGCTACACAGAGAAACCCTGTCTCAAAAACCAATAATAATAATAATAATAATAATAATAATAATAATAATAATAATAATAAAAATAGTGATGTATCAATCACTTAGCATTTAACATGCATAACCTCTCTTACATGGTCATATTTTTATGCCTGTTTTACAAATAAGAAAATTGCCCACAGAAACTATACTGACTTCCCAATTTTACATAAGCAATAAGGCTAGAAAATGTAATCTAAACTCAGATAATGTAATCCACTGGAGGTGAGCATGACAGAGCCTGAGACTCAGTGCCTGCCTCCCTAAGATCAGGCAACAAATACTTCCATCAGATTATGTCCTGTTTTGCTCCCTTTGAGGTGTACTGAGGATGAGCTGGGGACACAGGCAGGTACAGTGTGTCATATGAATTACATCTTTGTTGCTCTAGGTGTCCCCAAAGCCATGAGCTCCATGTTCAACTAAAATGATGCCACTCATATCTTTATTTTATAGACGATAAAATTAGGGGAAAGCAACGTAAATGAAGTTGCTTAAGAGTATGCCATGGAGAAAGGTCACATCCCAGAGGACTCCTGTATACTTATGAATACAGTCAACTATCTTTGGTACAGGCACTAAGAAAGGACAAACCCCAATGGGCCATGGCACAGAAGTCGATACTCACATGCAAAAAGCAAGGCATTGATTGGATGCTTATCTCTCACTGTAGATAGACGTCACCTCAAAACAGATTAGAGACCTGAAGGGAAGAACTAAAGTTGTGAAAGTTCTGGATGAGCACACGGAGATGACCTCCTCACCCTCAGTCTTTGCAATGTTATTTTAGGTGGGATAACAAGGCATGCATAACAAAACAAAAAATTAGCAGTTGAGACTGAAATGTTCTTGTGCAGCAATAGGATCTACAAATTATAAAAAGCAACACACAGAATAGGTGACAATATTTATAAACCATCTATTATGGGAAGGTTTTAAATCTCAATATACAAGGAACACACAAAACTCACCAACAGTAAGAATATAAGAATAACAATAACAACTGTAAGCTAACTGGAGATGGGGGAAGGAGGGCATGGCTCTCAAGGCAGTTACGCAAATGGCAGCTAGTGCATGGAAATGAGCATTTCAGCCACTCTGGGAAGATGGAAATCAAAGCAACTGGAGCTGTCACCTCATAGCCACTAGGACGGCTGTCATCCAAAAGTCAGAAGGTAGTAAGNGTGAGAGAGGAGGTGAGAAAAGGCAGCCCNTTCACAGTCGGTNGGATTGCGAAGATGCAGAGATGAAGATGCANACGTGAGGAAGGCTACTCAAGGCACAAGTCTCATAGGCTCCAGCACACCTGCTTCCCAGCATGTTTTTAGAGAAAATGAAACCAGTGTCTTGAAATATAAAACTCTGCAAGCACATGTCTATTGCAGCACTGTTTACAACAGCCAAAATGTAGAAACCCAGTGTTCATGAGTAAAGAATAGAGAAAGAAATTGTACATAAAGAAA
>LZPO01087506.1:81360-93558 GCA_001675575.1 Neotoma lepida | reverse complement strand
CATTTTGTTTAAAACTTTACCAAGAACCTTGTCCTGTGTTTCTCCCTTAGTATATTATTTCTTCTTTTTTCCAGACCCAGCCTGATGAGAAAGGGCTTTTTCTCTACAAAGATGGCTAAAATCTAAAGATGAAATTTTAAGAGAAAATACATCTTGAAGGTTTTATAACATAAACAGCCTGGTTTTGACACCATGTATCTTACAACATAGAGAAAAGAAAGCAAGTGATTTATTGATGATATAATATATTTGTAATCTTATGGTACCATAAAAATTAGAGAACTAAAATTTAAGTTAAATATAGTTTTTATAATTAAATTTAAACAATGCAGTTAAGACTGAGTTGAAAAAATGTAACTCACAACCACAAATAAGGGATCCCTGGAAATAGGGAATTGTGTCTTAGACACAAAGCCAGATGTCCTTTATCTGTGGATAAGTTTTCCCACATGCTACCTACCTCTTGCCATGCTTTGGTTACAAGACATAGGTCCTTCTGCATTGATGGGGTATACCTGTCTTATTGGTCTCACTCTACCTGGGAAGTATGTGTCCTTCAGAGTGTACTCTCTATGTTGTNTTGAAGAGTTTATAAGCCACTTTGCTCTTCTGCGTCTAGAAGAATATACAAATATATACTGCTGTGTATTTGGACTTCTTCAGGGAGAAATCTACAGGTCTCTGTCACTGATTTCCTCATTATAAAAATCCCCACATGTGAACAAGTAACTAGAGTCTACTTCCAAAAATTAGAACATAAGGAAAAAGCCTACAGTAAGGTTTTGCACATATTAATACAAATACACTCAAAAAGGTAGTTAATAAGAAGTGTTAGAGAAATTGGAACACTCACACTCATACATTGCCAGTGTGTGTATGCTGTCAATACAGAAAACAATAGTTTCCAAAATACTGTTCCAAAATTGATTTGATAATTCCTCAAAAATTTCCACAAAGAATTTCTAAACGATTCAGAAATTGTAAAAGGATTCAGAAAAGGAAAAAAATTATACAAAGACATGTATTTAAATGCTTATAGTACCATTATTCATAAAAGCTTTAAAAAGTAGAAATAACCCAAATGTCCAATAACAATGTCATAAATCCATACAATGATATATTGTTCAGCAGTAAAAATAAAAAGGAATAAAGAGGGATGGTGAAATGGTCTAGTGGGTAAAGGCATTTGCTGTCATGTCAGATGAACTGAGTTTGGTCCCTGGGACACATGTGATTAAAAAGAAATTGTCATCTGACTGCCACACATACACTGTGGCATATGCACACACTTTGTTGCAAGGAACACCCTTAGCACCCAGTTTCAACCCTGACATCAGCCCCCAATTTTAAAGAAAACTGGATCTTCTTGATAGAAAGGTTTATTCCATGCTTATCTATGATGATACGGACCGGAAAGCAGACTCTGTGGTTAACCCAAGGCTCACGAAAAGTGATGCACATGAGTTTTCTGCTATATCACATGTAATTACTTCCTCTCTTCCCTTACATCACTTTTAATCTTCAGTCTAACGGAGACAAACAAAGTTTCATGAAACACCTCCACACAGTGTTCAAGACAAATATTTCTAAGTATAGCTTCAGAATTCTTATCTACTCCCACTAGGTCAAATTTACCTATTTACTATTTCTGTTCTACAATGTCAGTAAGCATATACTTTCAGTCCTAATCCTAATCAAGTCAAAACTCCTATGTTATATAGAAAATATTATAGAATTCAATAGTTCCTAAATCTATGGGAAGTACTCCACTTCCTCTGTGGCTTGCTCAGAAAGCAAAACCTATAAGAAGGCATAAGTGAATCTTAAACTCCTTCTTGGAGGATATAAATCATGGACCAGAAGTGAGGGGTACAGAAGAATAAAGAAGGAAAGGAGAACCAATCCAATGTCATTCGCTCCTTCATGGTGACTGGTTGCTCAGCTGCACAGAGTAACCTGAAATTTTGCATAGAAAGGGCAAGCATTTATCCATGGGCTCCCATATTTTTGATGTTGCGTCAGCTCTCTGCGGAATGATCCTACTGCTGGATTGGATGGCTTCCCTGTGATAAGGTCTTCTATCTCCTGAGTATCCTATAAGTGGAAAGTTAGAGCTAACACCTTTATTAGATTCAACTTACATATTTTTGTCTAAAATTTATTCTGGGTGAAATCACTTCTTAACACTCAGCCACATCAGGACACACTTCCAGCTGATTGACAGGTACAACAGCTGACTGCTGGATTGCAGTGGTGGCCTGCTCTCTTCATAATGCCATTCTAAGTTTCCCCTTGAAACAAGAGAGACATATGGTTATGTTGGGACAATATAAATGTCAGTTACTGTTGTGTAGATGCTTTTTCTGAGATTGAAGCATTCCATCCAGAGCCTCAAAGGACAACCTGGTGGAGCCAGTTCCCTCCCTGCACTGTATAGTTCCCCGGGATTGAGCTCAGGTCATCAAGGCCAGTAGCAAGTGCCTTTCCTTCATAAGCTATCTGGCCAGCTCTCCTACCAATTTTCATTGCTGTAGTTACATTGTTACAGGAAGGTAAACAACTCAAAATAGCTTCAGGAAGTCCCTGAAACTAACCAGACTCAATAGATGCCTCCCTGATAGAGTAAGCAATAAAAGCCCCTCTCTGACCTTAAGAAGTTGAGCTGCAGTGAAGACTCTTAGAGGAGAAAAGCCACAAAGAAGATACTGAGACCAGACCAGCTGCCTGGAAGAGGCCCAGACCAACTGAGGCACCTGAAAGGGACACTCTCCAANCTGTTGAGCTGCCTGCAGGGTGTGCAGTGTGTTCCNGGTCCCCAGCTTTGTTAGTTGTCACCCATGATGCAGCAGTCTTTGAATCATACCTGCTCCTGTGAGCAACCCCTCACCCATATTCCTGCAAGTAACCACAATAAAACTCACTGGTTCACCAAATTGGACTTTGGTGACATCTTACTTTGGTCTGTTGTAGGTTCCCTATCTGGGGTGAGTAGATATGTGTATTGTGTTTCCCAGGAAAGGTTTTGTCACACAACAATTACCCATCAATCATTCCCCCAACGGCTTTTGTATCAACTGTCATTCAATCATATTTAATAAATCTTACACTGAATAATACTGTTAAGTGTGTGGACGTATGCCAGAGACATGTGGGATGTATTTCTCATCTCTACTCTCCTTAATCCCACTCCGGGTATTAGATTTTAGGTGGCCTCCAAGAGACTGAGATTAATCTGCATAACACAAAAGGCTCCAAACAGTTCTGCAACCTGAGAAAGTGTTTGGCATCTTAACAAGTAAGTTGTGGGTCTCAATGAGTTGTTACTTCCCCTTAATGTTAGTGCTTCCACAATACAAAGGGAGAATGCTTTTTCCTGGGTGTTGGTTTCTGAAAACATTCTCCTTCATTTGTTGGCTAATTCATGCCAAACTGCTTTGTGGCTTTGGTGGTAATCGGTTGTATCTTGGCGCAACAGTCTGGTTCCAAAATCATAAAGGAAAACTAAGCTTTAGTACCTATACTGGACTTGTCTATAAAGATGATGTTGACAATTTAGGGCACTAGAAAATGTTTACCTTCTGAAAGCGCCTTAAGTCCAAGTCCTAAACAGAAACTGCCCCCTTTTCCACTATTGCTTATATCGTGAAATGAGGCTGCCACCCACTCACTCCATCACGCAGGAAACAACAAGAATGAGCCTTGTTTCCTCTTTTCCCTCTGTCCGCAAACCAACTAACAGGACCTGTCGATTCTACCTAGTCACGGGCTCTTGAAAGCAGCCCTTTCATCAGTGCCCAGTACCTCTGTATCCATCTCCACACATCAGGTAGGAAGGGCATTCCAAAATGCAAAGTGACTCCACCGCTTCCATTCCCACAGACTTTCCTCTGGAAAACCCAAAGGACCCATCATGTTTGCAAGAGCTTATATAATGTAGACCACCAGCTTCTCCATTCACCTCAATTTCTATGCTTCGGTCATTAAAACTTCTCGGGGTTTATTGAACGAGTCCTTTCTTGCCTCCTAGGCTTCATAAGTCTTCTATCATCTCTTCCAAAAAAACACCACCGTCAGACACTTCTCATAACTGGCAACCCCTCCACACACAGGACTTCTAAATCCCACTTAAAGAAGGCTCCTCCTGGTTCTTTTTTATCGCTATTCACTGTACTTATTGAATAGCTAGCTGCCTTCTCTTTTATACTACAATCTCTATACAGGCTCTAACTGGATTTCCCATCTTTCTTTTTCCTCATAATGTACCTCAACTGCAGAGACAGAAGAAAAATATATTAAAAGTATCTTACTTTGTTTAGAATATACTAATAATTACAGACCTGTTTATTTACCCTGGCAACCAAATTAAAATCCATTTTAAAAGGGAAAGTATTCTCAATATAAAAGTGTTAGTATATGTAGGGGGTTACTGATTAATTGATTTAAAGGCTGGGATAAGGTCAGTTTTGTGGCTCAGCAGGTTAGATCATTGGCACCAAGTCTAACATTAAGCTTGAGTTCAATCCTTGGCATCGACTTGGTGAAAGTAGAAACTGACTCCCGAGGGTTATCCTCTGACCTCCACAAGTACGCTGTAGTAGCATGTGCACTGACAACAAATAAATATAATGAAAATTGGAGTATTTCCTAAAATTACCTCATCTTTGTTATATGTTTTCTGGAACAACCTCAAAAATGATGATGATAATGTATACATGTGCTGCAAGATAGAGTTAAGGAAAATAGTGATGGCGTAATTCATAGTTCTGGCATGCAATATGTATTCAATAAAGGTAATTATTATTAAAGATCAAAGTAATTAATTGGTGTATGGAGGGGCATTGGGAAGGGGAAGAGACTCAGGACACTCAAGTCATGATGGTAGCAATCACTAATTCTGTAAGACTACATAATATATGAAGTTATGCACTAGGAAGGACATTCTAACTTCTAAAATCTGAAGGGTTCTTGGAAGGCAAGTTGACAATTGAACTGCACTGGCAGAATAATCAGCCTGTGCTAGAGGCTCACTCTTTCAAAATCCGGGTCTTCATCCATCATCCATGAAACCGTACAATATCCGTGCATGGATTTCCCTGTCTATAACTCTTTCAGAACAAATGCAATTTTTGTTTGAGTGTGTAAGTGCACTATTTTCTGTACTGTTCTGGGAAGATGGTCATATATTGCAAAGCTGTTCAAAGGGACCACAAACACGAAAAAGTTAAGAATCACTGCCTAACAGTTTCTTCGGGAAATCTGGCGCCTTGGTAAAAATGGAAATGTTGACAGTGTGATGGTTGTGTCATCTGGCTGGCCAGAACAATGTTTTCTGTTAAAGCAAAGATTAGAAGTCTTGAGGCCAAAATGATCTCAACTAAATGGTTCTTCTACTCTACGTTTCCATCTGTCCAGCATGTGAGCCATTAGCACATGCTTCCTGTTGATGATTTTCATACCCTATTTGCAAGGAAATTGCACTGAGACCAGTTGAAAAGAATTATTTGCTCATGTATTGGAAAAGCAAATAAACATTCCTCTAATAAATACTATTGTATATTGCTACACAGTAACTATGGGATTAAGCACATATTGACCAATACTGCCTCTCACTCATTCATCTACCACTTTTTTTATATAAACATGTATGTATATATATTCCCATTCTAGTTCAAAAAATAGCAAGGCTCACCATGTGTTGAAATGACTTATTTCAACACTTAATGCATCATCAGTGCTGTATTTCCACATGTTGCGTCATCACCATTTGACCTCAACCCATTGTTAAATATTTAATAGTACTGTTGAATAAACAATACAAAGTATTGTTTACTTTTGAATGTGACATTTACATGAAAAAATACACCAATACATGTTCCAAAAGGTACAAGGTATATTCAGTCGTTACCCTTTTGATGGATGGAAAATGAAATACACGGGAAGGGAGAGTCCAGGGAGGATCAATGAGTCAGGGACAGCAACCACAACTGAAAAGATGTCATAACTCACCAATGAAGAATGAAGGCAGACAGTAACTGCCACCCAAATGTTAGCATAATGGGAACTGCATGTTTCCACCTCTCAAAAGTGTAATGATGGATGGTCCTGCATAGGAATCTACTTACATAAAAAATGATAAAATAATATTCAACAAACCACTAGCCAAGAAGGGATCTTGCTTAACACTCACTGGGTGTAAATCCCGTGGTGAAAGGTTTTGTTTTTTTTTTTCCCCCTTGAAAAGAGTGACTATGGAATAAAAGAAACACCAGCGAGTACATGTAAGAGATTTGGATGAGTTAGCATAGCTCTTCTGGAAAGTGTGTTCAGTACATTCTTTTTGACGGCCACAGATAATCAGCCTTTGGAAGGATGAAGACAAGTGTCAGCCTGCATGAGGAAATGTTTATAACTCATTCAGCTCCTCTAAGATGAGAAGTAAATACTGCGTACAAAAGCATCCTATTTCAGCATATGCTTTTCATTGACAAACAAAACCCGATGTGAATTCCCTGAGCCATAGTCGAGAGAAATGACTTTAAGGTGAATGAAAGGATATACTATGTTCATAGTTTTTAAAGAGCTGTTACTGTTAACAGGCTAACTCTCCACAATTAAGCTATCTCAATCATAATTCCATTAAGATTTTGTACATGTACGCAAGCAGATTCCGTGAATTGTATATAAAAACAACTATATTACCTAACGTGGTCTTGAGAAGAAAGAACAAATCAGTTTAGAAATTATTGTCTGACTTCATTGCTTCTCCTAAAGCTGGTAGTCACAACAGTTTGGCACGGGCTTGGGGTCAACAAATAGATCAATAGAACAGATCACAGACCAGATATAGAGCTCAATGATGAGGCCATCTGACTTTTTTTTATTTTTTTAACAAGGTGCAAAAGCAATGGAAAACAAAATTCCCCTTCACGGAAAGGTACCATTCTGCTACTATAACAACACATCTTGTATCAGGTCATTCATAAACAATAGGGACGTGTTGGTCACTGGTTTGAAGTGTTTTGGATCTTAAGATCAAGGCACCAGCAGATTCAGTAGCAGGGAAGGCTCCTCCATGCTTTCAGGACAAGGCCTTGTTACTGCAGCTTCACACAGGATGAAGTACAAAGAAGTTAAAGGGACAAACTCCTTCCATTATGCCCCTTGATAAAAGCTGTAATCCACCCATAAGAGCACAGCCCTCATGGCCTCACCTCCCANGTGCCTTACCTCTCCATATCACTTTTGGAGTTATGTTCCTAAATATGTTACATTAAACCATAGCCATGGCTGTGGAAAAATCATGNCTATAACACAATAGATGTCCAGAGTTAGTCTGTCTACAAACGGAACTCTGAATATATCCTAAACAATACTTCCTTCTTGAATGAAGTATACATCAGAACAAAAGTAAGATTNATGCCAATATTTTTTAACAAAGTTGACAACATGACAGATGACCAAATAACAATTGCACCAACTACAAATTCCAATACTGACTAGGAAACCCTTAGAAAAGAGCTCATCATTGCAGTACGCAATCCATTGCTTGCTACTTGATGGAAAACCAAAATGAGGNATCAGAAATCAAAATATAGTAACCTAACTATGACATACTAACTCACTTTTAGNCGCTGAATAGTCCAAGAAGGAGGCTCTTTCTTTGATTAACGCGTTGTTTGGAACCTAAGATGGGGAAACAGACCAGCAAGTACAGGTTTGTCCTTTTCATGCTTTCCATGATGTAGAATGTGTAAACGGAATAGAACAGAAAGTAGTAAAGTTCACGCACTGACATTTTCAGTCACACCCAATATATGAATCCTGTGTCATCAAAGCCACCTTGTGTCATCAAAGCCACCTGAAACACTTACTTATAACTTTCTATTAATCCCACATAATATTTTTATCCTGGGGCATAATTTGAATGGTTTACCTTAATGACTTAATTATATTGAACCGAAGACGCTGATGGTGACTAGTTTAAGTGCCTGTGTGTCCCATATCTTAGCTGCTTTCTGAAAACTCAAAGCAGTTTTAAAATTGAAAGGGAAAGTAAAGCTATACAAATGTTACACAGAAAAAAAAATATTCCCCCAAAAATGAGTGGACTGTGTTTGATTGGGATGATATAAAACAACCAATCAATCATTACCTTAGTGCTTTATTTAAAGACATATTTTATAATAATTTTTCTAAACCTGATCACTTTGTGGTTTGCATATCCTGTATAAATACCACCTGACTGGGACCACATTTCTTAACATTTTAGGGTTACAATAATTTAGCCAATGCAGAACTACTGCCCCACCCCACTCACTCAAATATTCATCCGAGCCTATGAAATCACACCGTTTCAAAAGCTACTGATGTACCAACTGTTTTTATACTTAGAAGGACAAAATCTGATTCAAAAAGAGTTTGACTTTAAAACACAAAAGTAAATCTGCCAGGTTATGGCTTCCAAATTCTCCACACGCAATCTCATCTCTCTTCTTCTATGTTGTTTTTTAGGGGCTGAAATTAAACCAAGTCATTCTAGTATGAGTTTAATAGCTGTCTTAGGAGCTGGTTTAAATCATTTGTTAAACACTAATATTTTAAATTTATAAACTTCAGAAGGAAGATAGCTTTTGAAGCTGGAAAAAAAATATCAGAGAACAGTAGTCTTTTTTGTGTGGTGCCCAGAAATTCAGTTACAAAGCGGTCCTATTGTGTTTCTCATAATTTACATTTACTTTTTGGCAAAGCAGAAAGGAAAAAAAAATAAGTCAAACTTGAAGGCATACAACAAAACTGAAAGATGGCATTTTTTTTAATTTTAAAAATGTGCCTTTGACATTTAGATATCAACCAAGCCAATATTTAACGTTTATAAAAGACAAAACAGTAAAAGAAGCCGCAGCTGTTCTCCGTGATGTCACTGAACAGGTGTGTGGTGCCGCATCACACCACAGAAACTGGATGGATTTCTTGGGGATGCCCACAGAAAGCCCGTACGGAACATGAGACTCATTTCCTCAGATGTGGCGAGAAAACAACCGGGAATGACAAGAGTCCTGGTGACCAATCTGGGCAAATTCGGAGCAGACATTCTCCCAAACAGATCAATACTATCCAAGGTGCAGCTGAAAAACAGGATGGGTTTGTACCGCTATGCAAACACCGAAGCTGCTTATTCACAAGGCCAAAAGCAATGGGAACTTGTGTTTTCCACAGTATGTTTGCCAATGACCTCAACCCTGACCTGCAGGGCCGCCCTCTCTGGAACTAGAAGTAATCTTGTATTGGGTCTTCTGGCCACAAGGGAAACCTATGGAGTGGTGGCATTTTTGACAATGATAACTACTGTATCTGTATGGACCTAGCCAGACAATTATATGATGCCAAAATGACTCATCAGTGCAGCCCAGTTAGTAAAGTGGGTGCTCTGAGTGTTTGATATGACAAAAGGAAACAGAAAAATAGAAATGGATGGCCAGATATGGTAGCACATACCTCTCATCCCAGCACTTAGAAGGTGGAGGCAGGAGTTCAAGGTCATCCTCCTCTACATAGCAATTTTGAGGTTAACTGAGGTTACATGAGGCCCTGTCTAAAAAGGCAAATAAAGAAAACTTGCTTTTTTCCCACTCATTTTGGAATGATGTGAGCACATCTTGGATTAAATTAAGTAGTTTTTATGGCACATATATATATTCATATATATATATATATTTCCATTTAGTTTGTTAAACTATATCACCCTCCAAAAATGTAGCATTCATAGATACTTGTATGATCCTTTTATAACAGATTATGTGTGTTTACATAAATGAATATTTAAATCTAATAAGCACATGCAAGATATATCAGTGTTTTCACTGATTAATGTTATTTTTAAAGGGGGGTAATTTTAGTTCTTAAAGCAATATTTCCAAAAAGTGCTGAGGAAAAGAAAACTGAATTAAAACGGAGTCCTTGTTGTGTGACAAAACTTTCCATGGGGAGATGCAACACACATATCTATTCACTCCAGATAGGGCTCCCAAGACAGAACCAAGGACAGATAGCATCAAAGTCCAACCTGGTGAATAAATGAGTTTGATTGGGGTTACTTACAGGAGTATGGGTGAGGAGCATAAATGACTCAAAGACAGCTGCATCATCATTGCTCATTGCAGAATCTGACAATTCACAAAAGGGAATTTTTGTGGGAAACCTGAAGCACACTGCAGTTAGAGAATGTCCTTTCCAAGTGACGATGGTCTAAACCTCTTCTAGGCAGCTCTCCCAGTTTCTGCTTCTTCCAGGCAGTTAGTCTGAGCTCAGACTCTTCTGTCTTCTTTGTAGCTCAAGCAGGGAGGAGTCTAATGAATCTGGTCAGTTTCAGGGACTTCCTGAAACTATTCTGTGTTGTTTGCCTCCTTATGGNGCTTCCTTTAAGATAGAACGTTTCAATCCTCACTGTTACACAACAGTCCTGTACTCATCTAGGCAAACTGACCTCATCTAGGATGCTGAAGAGGTAGCTCAGGGTTTAAGAAGGTTCAGTACACATACAGCTCTTCCAGAGATTAGCTGAGTTCAGTTCCCAGCACCCATCATGGACCAACTTGTGGACTCCCTGGACACCTGCACTCACAGGTGTATTGGCAAAATTAATTTGAGAAAAATAATAATCTTTTTATAAAATGATCTCATCCAGAATGGGCATAAGTATAATCTGAACATCTTACAAGGTCCCAATATTGAGAAGCTTAAGGAAGTCTCGTCAACTTCCAAAGGCTAACTGATAAACTGGAAACAAATATAAAATTCTGTAATTATGTTTCAATATTAAAGACATTTTTAATGCCCATTGGTAGCCATAAGATTCATTCCTCTATCCTAAGATCTCTGCATTTAGAATCCTTATTTTCCAACTCCAGATATACAGTTTGATAAAAATTAGCTAAACCAGAAGCTGGGTCTTTTGCTGGCAGAAAAAAAAAATGTATGGGATGAGGAGAGGATGAGTAATAATAGTAATTGTTAGTTTTCCTTTAGGTAGGTTTTCCTGGAATGGGGATAGGGGACATTTGAAGGGGAAAAAAACAAATTTTCCCTCTAGCGTATCACATTATTAGCATCTCTGAGTAAAGAAGAAATAATTCAACTTTGAAATTCTGCCATTAAGTGGCGGCTCCTGCAAGGGGGACAGTTTGCTATTAATTGTTAATGTCGCCTACCATTAGAGGGCACTAAACAACTCCACATTAATGCGTTGGAGGAAAGAGAAAAAGAGGCGAGCAAAGGGGAGGGAGACTATGGGCAGAGTTCGAAGAGAGGGAGGGGAGACAGAAGCCGGGAAGGGCTGGGAAAGAGAGGAAGAGGGAAGTGGGAGGAGGGAGGAAAAGCCAGAAGAGGAAAGAGACAGACAAACAGGCAGACAGACAGAAACAGACAAAATGAATCTGGAAAGATTAAGAAGGATGTGGAGCCCCAGAGCCGTCTAAAGTGAGCAAAAAGCCCGGGCCACCCACTCCCCTCCCCTCTCCTCCGGTCCTCATGACTGTAATTATAAAGCGAAAAGCGGCGGCGAGGTCACCCGTTTTTACCAGCCTGCTGCACCGAATGCGCGCGGTGCAGGTGCGGCGGCCGCGGGGCTTTGTGATTCATGCCCACTTTCAAAGGGGGGCTTGGGCCCGTCTGAGAGGCACCCAAACAACTGTCTTCTAATATTAGCACGGCTGTATTTCGGGATCTATTATAGTCTGTCCAGACAGATCCCATTGTAATGGGATCTTTTATTAAAAGATTAGCACTATCTCCTGCAGTTGGTGGAAAAAAATCTGTTATCACTGAGTTATTTGCAGTTGTGGAGGGGGGGGGAGGGCGGAGGTAGAGAAGAAGGGCGAATTTGAAATCCGTAGAACAAATCCCAATGACCTGGGAATGTCCAAGAATTTTTGTCTGCATAGTTCGCTGTTTGTTGTCGTTCGGGTTTCAGAAGCGAAAAGAATAGAAATTTAAAAGGCAGCTTTGAAATAAACAATATAGCATTTTCCGTGAAGTAATCGTTTTATATAAAAGGAAATATCGCCTCCTCAGTTTCATTCAGCCGTGCCAGAAAATGTTATAAATGAGAAGACCCGCCAACTTTCGGCGAAGAATGCCAAGCATTGCACTCAGTAAACTGAGGCTGCAGAAGTTCATTATCGTGGTGCAGTCTTTTTTTTT
>LZPO01087506.1:36861-47245 GCA_001675575.1 Neotoma lepida | reverse complement strand
GAAAAACAATTACATGTGGCAATTTGAGGTACAGACAATGATCTCCCATTGGCCTGGCTGTACTCAAGGATGAACGACCTGCAGCTTTGTGAAAAATGAAGAAAGAATATAAAGTAGGGATTATTTCTTGGTTCAGCATATTTGAGAATGGAAACAAAATTGCTGACCCAATGTTTAGAAATGTAATTCCTTGAAATTTTCTACTGATTGTCAGAATCCTTTTGATATCTCTATCCCCAAGCTAACACATATGACTAGATTAAAGTGTCTACATTTGGATAGTTTAATTTTTNAATTGGATCACTACAAACTATTCAGTTAATTCAATTAAAGCAAAAAGTAATTTTTTAATTAATCTCATGCCTGGCAGTGGAAGGCACAGTGACTTAATTAAGCAATATGCTTAGTAATTGAAAGAGTTCCCCACAGTAAAAACAATTCAAACTTTTGCAATGTGGNTTGAAATATACTCAGTATTACTTAGATAGGTCAGAAAAATTACACATTATTTTTAATAATCTGACTTTGTCCTTCAGTTCTTATTGCCAGTGATAATTGAAGAAAAGTGTACTGTCTACTTAAAATTAACTGTC
Source organism: Neotoma lepida (assembly GCA_001675575.1). Taxonomy (NCBI): domain Eukaryota; kingdom Metazoa; phylum Chordata; class Mammalia; order Rodentia; family Cricetidae; genus Neotoma; species Neotoma lepida. The sequence goes on along the minus strand of LZPO01087506.1, from coordinate 46,652 downwards.
CCTTTTATCTAAGAGTTTCTTAATCAAGCCATAATTTTAACTCAATAAAGATATTCCTCACAGATGGATGCTCTCCTCTTTTGTCAACCCTGCTTCTGAGTGGGGATGAAGGCTTGATGAAGGCTTGTATATGGTTAGGGTCGTGGAAATGAAAAGAATTTTTGGCCTGTGCAATCTCCTGCTTTGTGTTATCCAACACAGTAGATACTAATCGCATGTAGGCATTTAGGACTTGAAAGTGGGTACTTCAATGAAGGTGCACTATCAACAGAAAATAGGCACTATATATCAAAGACTTCACCTAGAGGAAGAATATAAAATATTGCATTGATTAGTCACAATAATTATTATGCAGAGTATTAATATTTCTATAGTGATTATTGGTGGGAATTAAAAGATCTGAATACATTTGGCTAAATAAAATATTAAGTATTAAAAATTGATCTCACTTCTTTTAACCTTGTAAATGTGGCTAGCAGACAACTTTAAATTGCATGTGTACCTTGCACTGTATTTCCATTGGAGAGAACCCTGGGTATTTTGTCTTTAATGCAGGGCCACTGGGCCATCATTCCCTCATTAGCTGACACTGGCATCTACAAAGGAAGGTCATGGTCTGTATGGTGACGTCACTGGTGGGAACCAGATTCCCCAGTGTGGCCTCCACTTGTAACTTCCTCATTAGCTCCAGTTTTCCTNTCCCAAGCTACTTTGATCTACCAGTCCTTGCAGCAGCTCTACTTCCTGCCTGAGCTGTGCAAAATATTCCAGACCAATCTCCTTAGATTGCTCCCCCCCTTTTTTTTAACTGAGCTATGATAATACATCAGGAAAACAGAACAGAAGCCTGGAGGTCCCCAGAACTATGACAGGGTTATTATCACCTTGCCATACTCCTGCTTTGCCCAAGGNCCCAGAATAATGGCTTACCAAATCGTCATTCCAGAAACCCATCATGGCTTTCTTCTCTGTTTGCAAGCCTTCCTACTCTATTTCCTCTTTTCCATCACTTTCCATTTTTCCCTTCTCTTCCTGTCTGATGGGTAGTCCCCATCCACTGTGTTGTTTACGGCTGTTACAGGGTGACTTGTGGTGAATGTCTATAAAAACGAGTTCATGAAATCTGGCTTTTGATATTCAAAGAAAAGATTACAGCATGTGGAGTAGAGAGCTCCTGAGCTATAAGAGAGAATATAATATAGTCACTAATAAATTCAGAACTTGAGCCAGGCAGTGGTGGNGCACACCTTTAATCCCAGCACTTGGGAGGCAGAGGCAAGGGGATCTCTCAGTTTGAGACCAGCCTGGTCTACAAAGCGAGTTCCAGGATAGCGCGCGCTACACAGAGAAACCCTGTCTTGAAAAAAAAAGAGAAGAAAGAAAGGAAAAGAAACAGCCTTAAATACTAGCACCAACACCTGCTATAAATTGCTACTCACAATTTTGTAAATATTTTCCCTGTTCTATTATTTCAGAATTCTGTGTGTATCAATTTGGAATCATTCTAAACTTACCTTATTTCTAGCTGATAGGATCTTGCAGACATATTTTTATATGAATAAATATAGAACCAGATACTGTTTTTTAACAGCCACATAGTACTCTACTGCAAGATTGAACCCTAACTTTCTTGTCCAGTTCCATGTGAATGGATTGGGAGTGATGAGCCAATATCAACAAAAACAGGGTAGACATGCTAAGACATGCATTACTCTGTGTGGTGGTTTGAAAGAAAATGGTCCCCAAAGGGATTAGCACTATTAGGAGGTGTGGCCTTGTTGGAGGAAGTATGTCACCATGGGGGCGGGCTTTGGGGTCTCTTTTGCTCAAGCTTCCCTCGGTGTAACTTTCAATTGACTTCTTGTTGCCTGCAAGATATAGAATCCCAGCTCCAGCACTGCCTNGGCCAGCATGCCACCATGTTCTCTGTCATGATGATAATGGAATGAACNACTCCAATTAAATGTTTTCTTGATAAGAGTTGCCTTGGTCATNGTGTCTCTTCACAGCAATGAAAACACAACTAAGACATTCTGCATTGTAAATTTTTCATCAATCTTTCAGTTTGTAGGAAGGACTCATTGCCATAAGATGTTTTATAGAATTTCTAGTTTCTGTAGTAGTTTCTAAATGATGAAATATATACATGCATTTTATCCAAGCTATTCTACATTTAACTCATTGATATGCATAAAAGTTTTTAAGAGTCTAAAATAATTTAATATCTTTTCTAAATCATCAGTCATTTGTAAAANGCCAATTAATGAATAATCCATCATTAACTCCACTAGTTTGAATATCCCTTTATATATATTTAACCCTATTTTTAAAATTAATTAATTTTTTAGTAGAGACTCACTGTGTAGCCCTGGCTGGCCTGAAACTTTCTATGTATACCAGGCTGACTTTGAACTCATGGAGATCCACCTGCTTCAGCCTCATGAGTGCTGGGATTAAAGGCACTTTCCTGCCTTTTCTATAAACTTCTCTATCTCTAAGTCAATAATACACTGTTTTGGAAGTTTTTGGAAGTTGTTTTTGTGTTTTACTGTGCCAAGGATTGAGTCCAGGACCTCACACATGCCAGGAAAGCACCCTGCTACAGATAGATAGATAGATAGATAGATAGATAGATAGATAGATAGATAGAGAAATAGAGAATATCTGCTTTGTGCTTCATCTTCTTCCAACCTCTCTCTCTCTCTCTCTCTATATATATATATATATATATATATATATATATATATTGGTGATATATATATATTTGGTGAAGGAAATGTGGATTAAAGCAAAAGTGAAATATATATTTCACTATTTTTAATATATAGTGAAATAACTTTTACTGGTTTTAGCATATAATTCACTTTTTTAACCTATTGTATTTACTTGCTGGGACTTAAATATCAAATCACCACAGCTTGGTGGCTTGAAACAACAGAACTTTATTCTCTCANATTTCTCGAGGCCAAAAGTCTGAAATCAAGATGTTGACAGGGCAACATTCTCTCAGGGAACTTGGGAGTAGATTCCTTTCTTGCTTCTTCTGGGAACTTCCAACATGACATCCCTGGCTTGTGGCCACAGCACTCCAACTCTGACTCCTCCTCTGCATCTCTTTCTCTTCTGTGTGTCTCCCTCAAAATTTCCTTTGCCTCTTATCTTACAAGAATATATGAGATTCTATTTCAGCCTCACCTGAATGTCCCAGGGTACATCATCCTCTCGCTTTCTGTAACTTAATTATGTATTTTTCATATAAGGCAATATTCATCCTTTGCCATAGAAAATTATAGCCACAGATTTCAGGGATTTGGTTGTGGACTTATCTGGGGGTCGGGGGAAGCATCATTCAGCACACTATACCAACCAAATTAGTTGAACTAAATTGAAGATTCAGTGTGAACAGGAACTCTTCCCCACCTCTGTCTGTCTCANAGAATTAGGAAGATTATAAATATTCAAAGTAATGTGGTAACATGAACCAAGATCATTAAAAATACTCATACTAGGGCAGGGAGTGTAGATTAGTAATAGAACACTTGCCAAAGTGTTCTATTATACTTATACAAGCTCCTGGGTTTGGTTGCCAGCATCATGGACAAAAAATAATTATACTGATGTCTAATTATTCTTCATTGAGAAATCTGTCTTCAACAAATATATTTCAATATAGACAAATAGATTATTCAAATTTACTTATCAAATACATATCTATTGTCCTTACTTAAATATTTCATGATGCTATTTATATATTTTATGATTTATTCATTACTTTAATAATTATTTGTTTATTTTTCAGTTTAGTTACTGAAATGTGGATTGGATTCACAAGAAAGAAATATATGACTAGCCATAAAAAAATTGAAAATTAATTACGTAGGTGTTCAAAAGCCTATATGGCAACATTTCCAGAACTAAAGCAAAGTCAACTTTTATTTTAAATCAAAATTCTAGGAAATGTGATCAAGCCTCCAAAGATGCTAGGCTTTATCTATCTCTAGAAAAGATTGGCAACAGGAGAGATAAGTAAAATTGGCATGGCCTGTGGGACCCCTTACTAGACTGAAGAGAATCTTAAGAAATCATTGTGTTCACTTTATTTACCCAAAGACAAGATATACAATAGGAAACATTTTTAAGTCTCTTAAGATAAATATTTAGGAAAGAGAAATCCAGTGTCTCCATTGGGTTTCCATGTTCTTAAACACATCCATTGTATTTGAGGGTTCTGCAGGTTGAGACACCAGAGGAGATAATCAAGTTTATGCATGTTTTCGGGGAACAACTTAAAAGGGGAGGAGGAATATTCCTTTAACTCTATATGAAATCTAGCTACAAACAACATAAAATTACTTCATGACTATTTGTAACAGACTCCTATATGAATTCTGGCTTAAGATATTGACAACAAAATAATTATTAGAAAGGCCATCCTTGTGTAAAAGATCAGAAACTAAGAGACTGTCCCCACATTCAATGAGAAGTAATGTATTTAACTTTTAATAACTTAAATAAATCACTTTGTTCAATGACACAAACGCCTTCTTCATGCTGGTGTGTATAGTTAGAGGGACCTGAGGGTGCCACTTAGTCTTAAAACCTACTTACAGAGAATCTACTTAGCATACACTTATTTAGTAGTTATTAACTTCAACTCTTCAATGTATACTCAGCAAATTCACCAAGAAGCAAATATCTTGCGGACTGTGTCTCAGGATGCCCTAGAAGAAATGATGGCTTCCTCATTCATGACACACAAAACATCTTAAGGATTAAGACAATGTGGTCAAAGAACTCTCCTCTTCCATTATGTACAAAGACTCTCAAAGCCTTTAGCCTCTGGAGATTATGCACAAAATGTGCATACAATTTCCTGAGGAGAAAACAATCAGTTTGGGTGTTTAGCACCATGAGAAGATGAAATACAAAGAAGGGGAGAAGAATAACCGAAGAAGACATCATCAGGTTGTGTAGTTACACTGCAAATCAAGATCCACTTAAATATATTTATTCTCAAGGGAGAAGTTACAGATCTGAAAGATTTCTTTCAAAGGGAGTACCTGCTGTGAGCGGCAGACTTATATTTAGGAAGCAACCTATTTTGATTCTTACTATTACTTGAGNAGAGACTTGTTTAAAATGGAGGATGGAATCTAAAATATCATATTTCGAACAGACATGCATACAGAGAAATAAACTCCTAAGCGTGTGCAAGGGTTGTCTTTTGCCATTTTTCAATTGAAAAGTCTTAAGAAGGTACAAATATTCATTTCAGGAGTGATGCTAAGACGTATTAAGGAATTAAGAAAAGCCATTTATATAAATAGTCTAGGGCTCTATAAAGAACACNATAAAGGAAAGTTGTCTATAAAGGAACTAAACTGTAAGAAATTATAGGGACATGCATTTGTTATTTGTGACCAAGTCTTCTTATTTGTAAAAAGTAATAAAAGTAATGTATGGAGGATATCTATGTAAAATTATCTATAGGTATATATGGAAAGATGTTTCTGTTGTACAGTGAACACACAATCAATATTTTGTCCAATGTCATAATGATGACTAGAATGAATTTTAATTTTTTTCTTTTTCTTTTTCTTTGCTATAGTTATAGCTCCAANTAAACAAATATTTTTGCAAATATGGAAAATCTTGTTCGTTTTTGGTTTTTTGAGACAGGGTTTCTCTGTGTAGCCCTAGCTATCCTAGAACTTGCTCTGTAGACCAGGCTGGCCTGAAAGTCACAGAGATCTNCCTGCCTCNGCCTCCTGAGTGCTGGGATTAAAGTTGTAAACCACCACTGCCCGACTAGAAGTAGGAAGAATATTTTAAAAAGAAAAAAAAAGCTATTAACATCATTACCACCTACCTCTCAATATGTAAGTCAGTGATGTCATAGTCCTGATAACCATTAATCACTCAGTTTGGATTTTAGTTGAGTTCATGCTGCATTTTTGGGACTTACATGTTCAAAAGCCCAAGTTTCAGACATAGGAGAATCTGGATGAGAAAAACTCATTGAAGGGACTGATGTAAATACGAACTGCGTAAGTTAGGACAGAAACAAGAAGTCTGACTTCACATTCCTATGTTTAATTCAGGGCTTTTCAAGACAGAGTTTCTCTGTGTAGTCCTGGCTGTCCTGGAACTTGCTCTGTAGACCAGGCTGGCCTCAAAGTCAGAGATCTGCCAGCCTCTGCTTCCTTAAAGGCATGCGCCACCATAGTCTGGCTTAACTCGGGGCTTTTCACACTTCATTGCCTGGGTGCCTCAACAGCATAGGGCCTAAGAAGATGCCTTGACGTTTTCTCCCCTCTCAGATTTTCTTTCAAGTCTTAGATTATCTATAAACCATTATGAGAATTTTACTTTGTATTTCACCAGATTTTCAATGTGAAGAGAGGTTTTTCTATTACAGATGCTGGAGTAAGACAGAAGTTCCTCGGAGAAGAACTTTTTTTCTTGNAGTTTTGGGTGCCTACTAGGTTGAGGGGTTGGATACNCATCCCCCCGCTCCAGAGGCAGGCTAATCAGTAAAGTGCAGAGGCCACAAGCAGCATCACCAGGGACCAGCTGATCCTGTGAACCAAAGCGCCAGCTCTGCCCAGGGCTTAGACACCTGATGGGAACTGTGACACATGGGAGGAAAACCCATGATGATCACCTCACAGAATACATTTGCTTCAACTCACCGTTATCGCGAAAGGTACTGTTTGCCTCATCAGTTCTTTCCAACATCCAAATCCTTAAAACTAAAATAGCACTTTTAGAAGAAAATACAGACGGGGCCGCGAGGGGAGGGGGCTTGCTGTCTGTAAAATATGTTCTCTCAGTACTGAATGCTTTGAGAGGACATTAAAGAGGAAACATAGAGACAAACTTGATANGTGTNTGCGTGCGTGTGTGTGCATGCATGTGTGTGTTTGTGTGTGTTTGATAATCTTATGAGTATTCTGTCAATACTACCCCTTCAGTATAGATTTGTTCTGTAAAATTTAAAATGTGTACAGAAACAAGCAAATAAATAAGACTCCAATTGTTAGTACTCACAATATCATTTAATTTTAATATGAATTGATTTCAACTTTACCTCTGGGGCAATGAAACAAAGTTCAAATGATGTGTCTAGCTCCCAGGACAAACATGCTATACTGCACTGCACGCACTTTCTATCAAGAAAGCTATTCTCACAATCTTCACGTTTCTCAAAAATAAGAAACTTCTAAATAAAGCATGTAGGTAATTCAACATCTACCCATAACTTTGATCACTCTTTTCATTTAAAACACAAACAAAACAAAAACAAAAAAAAAAACATTGTATCTGAAAACAGGGCAGCGGAGAGCAATAAAGGGGCCCAGTGGGGAAGGTTACATCAAAACAATGCAGAATCCAGCAAGTAGATCAGGCAAACTTTTAGAAAACCTTTTTTTTTTTNAAGTGTGGTAACTGAAAAGAAAAAACAAAATGCACCCATGTNGTCGTGAACCTGTGCTGAAGCTTTCAAAGGGGACTGACGGCTGCTGGAGCAGACAGTTTTCAGTTCTGAGTGAGAACTTAAGCACTTTTTTTCTTTTGTAATTACTCATTTTGTGTCTCAAAGGGTGGTCTTGTTTTATTTTTNTTTTCTCCTCCCCAAACATATTGTGGTAAAAGTTATAGAAAAAAATTAATTCAAGTAGACTTTCTTTTTTTTTTTAAACATTCAAAAGCAACTCAATGCAGTAAACAGATTACTGTATCTGAAGATACTATTTTTGCATCACATTGAAATTGTCAGAGACTGGAGACCTAAGTACCAATGCTTGATTCAAAGAGATATTTATCACATTCTCCAAACTGATGGGAAGAATACACAGACACAATGGGGGTTACAAATGTCTTTGATGAAGTCTCCCTCATTTGAACCTGTTTTTTTCCTCTTTCAAAGAACAAGAGATAATCGCCCTGAAATAAATATTGTCCCCCTTTTGAAAAATGTTTCAAACAAACGAATAGTTGGACAAAATAAGGCACTCCATACAGAGCTAAAGTGCTGAAGTAATAAATACAAGCAGACAAAATACCAAGATTATTTCTCNCCACTCTCTTTTTCAAAAGAGAGAGGTAATGAGCAGACAACCACTTGTAATTTACAAGCTGAAGTCTTCCTTTGACAGCCCACAGATCAATTAAATCCTCTTCAAATTAGTTTTGATGTGTTAATGTGAGAGCCCCCCCTCATCTCCCTATGTTTCCAGGGACAGTTCCTGGTTTCCAGGCGGGCTCCAGGCTGGCTTGTCTATCCTGCTTTGTTGTGCATTAACACAAATCACTTGGAACGATGGAAATACACAGAAAGTAACCTTGAAACAGATTGCTCCTGGTGGTGGCTTCTTTTCTCACACTACTTTCTACCTTCTTGCTAATTAAAAGGAGAAAGTACTGGGAGCTTGGTTAATTTTTCTTCCCCCCACCCCAAACTGTATTTGTAACCTTTAGCAACACTTCGAATACCAAAAAATGTAGCAGGTTGCCTCAGTTCCAATTTCCACGACCTGCTCAATGATGCCTCAACTCTAAAAATTGTTCATCACAGTTTTAATGCCAATCCTTCACTTGAGCATGAAGTGTCTAACAAGTAGAGAAGGAATATTTTGAATTTATGACTAGATAATTCTTTTTCTAATATGACGGGAATCCAAAACAATACCTCAGTTTTATCTGACAGGGAATTACTGTCACGTTTGCCTCCCCAATGCTTCCTGTTGGGGGTGAGTGGCCTATTCTTCAGCACGACAAAGTCTGATTTCTGAATGGCTGGTAGTGTCAAAGGGCCATTAGTATGCTAAGCCTTTTAGTGGCATGGGATAGCTCCATCCTGCTTCCCTCAATTGTTGCAACTGGGCCACGTGACTAACTGATGATTTCAAGGCAAGCTTTGGAATCTTGATGTCTTCCAGAAATTAATATTCTTTCTGGTAATACAATCTAGTCACTCCTCTTGCTCAGAGCTATGAGGAGAAGGGGGAGCTCAACAAATAGAACCCCTAGCTTCTCTTCCAATTCATTTTTAAGAGTCTAAAAAGACAGACCTAATCTGTTTGGTAAGCCTGTTGACAGCTTTTGCCACGTTCTTCAACTTTAAAGTTTCTGCAAAAATTCTTGACAATTACACAAGGAAAGCAATTTTTCAAAAACTGGCTTGAAGATAAACAATGTTGTACTTCTTTGTACGGTCAACTTTTAAATTCCCAGCACTGTCTCTTTTTCATTTCCTGAAAGATATTCCTTTCGTGCTGATTAACTGCCAGCACGCATAGGACAATGGAATAAGCACAAAACAGTCATTTGAAAATGAAAGGAAGTGAGTCAGACGAGATCTGATTCTATACTGACTGGTTACTGATTTTAGTGTGTCTTGTACTGATCGGCGTTTAATCTGCAAACCAATATGCGTGTTGAAATAACACATACTTGGTTCCAAAGGCTGAAAGGTGAGACACTTTAGAGTACCTATAAATGACTCTATAAAGGAAAAACTGACCAGTTCCAGGGCCCAGCATTAACAGGATCTAGATAATGTGCATATCTGATTAAGAAGGATATTCCAAGAAATATCAGCCCCATCCATATTAAAATATAAAGAGAAATTACCTCTCAAAGCCCAACGCACAGTGTTATTTAGTTTCTTACCCTTGCAGATTGCACAAACCTATGTCTGAGAACTGAGTAAAATTTTGTCTTTTCTAAAACAGTAAGAAACTGACTGGCCTTTCAGAAAACAAAGCAAAACAAATAAAACCAGTATC
>LZPO01087506.1:14607-35536 GCA_001675575.1 Neotoma lepida | reverse complement strand
AATTCACAAAGATCTACCAGCTTCTGCTTCTCAAATGCTGAGTTTCAAGTCATGAGCCACCACGTTCCACTGAAAATTAATACCTTAATCAAAACTATTTTTTGGTTACTTGGTTGCTATTAATTGATTCCCANCCTAGTGTTATCCCTAGTTTACAAATCTTAAGGAAAATAATTTGCCCCATGTTCAATCTTGTTTACAGCCTACTGCCCTGAGTGCACCAGATCTGGTGCTATGTTTACTCTCCACCCAGATTCTAGACCCCACAGATNCTGGAGCTCANAGCNTTATGAACTCCAGTGGTACTCTGATGACTCNGTTAATTTTATTTCAATTTGTTTTGTAAGAGAGAAACCTCTTCCAATAAATTTACTTGGTTCTTCTGAAAACAGTGCCANGTAGGAAGCTATTTTCCTCTAAGAGCAGCAGTGGGACAAATGAAACACTAGATTCGTTTTNTATTANTTTTTAGTTATGTGTGCTGCTGTGTGGGGGTATGAGCACATGNGTTTGGGTGCCTGCAGAAGCCAGAGGCATCAGATGTTTCTGAAGCTGGAGTTACAGGAGGTTGAGAGCTCCCCAGTGTGGGTGCTGGGAACAGAATTCAGGGCCTGTGCAAGAACAATGCATACTCTTAACCTCTAAGTCATCTCTCTANCCCTAGGGTCAATTTTTAAAATGTGGGTTGNAATTGACTTCACTTTTCTACATATGACCATGACAGCCATTTAGGAAAGTCTCTCATCATATACTTTTCTAAGCAAATTCCAATTCTGAGTTTGTACTCAGCAAATACCCAAGCAAATAGCCGCTTTAAGTGAGCCAGGTGTTGCGTCATCCCAATAAAGCTACAGGTTCTATCACACACACCCAGATAGTTGGTTTTTCTTTTTTTATTCTTTGAAGGACCCACCACCCAGCTCCCAAATAAATACATGGAGATTTATTCTTACTTATGAATGCCTGACAGGGCGGTGGTGGCGCACGCCTTTAATCCCAGCACTTGGGAGGCAGAGGCAGGCGGATCTCTGTGAATTCGAGGCCAGCCTGGGCTACCGAGTGAGTTCCAGGAAAGGCACAAAGCTACACAGAGAAACCTTGTCTTGAAAAAACAAAAACAAAAACAAAAAAAAAATGAATGCCTGACCTTAGCTTGGCTTGTTTCTAGCCAGCTTTTCTAACTTAAATTATCCCATTTCTCTGTAACTATGTTTTGCCCCTGGGCTTTTTTTAAACCTTTCTTTATTCTATATATCTTCCCTTCTTACACTGTGTCTGGCTGTGTGGCTCTGTGGCTAGCCCCAAGAGTCCTCCTCTCCTCTTTTTTTCACTCCTCCCTCTTCTTTTTCTTCTCTGGAGCCTAGATTTCTCCCATTTATTGTCTGTGCCTGGCAGCCCCGCTTATCCCTCTCCTGCCTAGCTATTGGTCATTCAGCTCTTTATTAGACCAGCCAGGTGTTTTAGGCAGGCAAAGTAACACAGCTTTACAGAGTTAAACAAATGCAACACAAAAGAAAACAACACACCTTTGCATCATTAAACAAATATTCCACAGCATAAACAAATGCAACTTATCTTAAATTAATATTCCACAACACACCCAACATATCTACAGGCCTGGCTTCAGCAATCCTCTTTTAGAGGATATATCTTACACAGACTATTTCAAACACTGTAGCTGTAACTCTGTAATAAGGGTAANNCAAAAAGAACAAGTTTATCTGATTAGAAAAAAGACACATCATCACTTACAGTCTTCCAATCTTACTGCACTTTGACTGCTATGNTTCCACAAAACATTCATGAAATAATCTACAGGCCACTTTTAGCTGACAAATAATNTGTTTAAGCCGACNTGACTGTCCTAAGTTGTTTACTGGGTATGANTTTTATAAACATTACTTACATTATGGGGAACAGTGGAGCTGGAGAAGATGGGGCCTCCCTCCAAGCTGNAGGTCATGATTCTTGCGGCCTGCAGATGTCAGCTTACACATCTTCATCTCCCTGTACTTGTGGACTGGTTGAGTGATCCACTGGGTGCCACGGTTTCTTCTGGTAGCTTTATGGACTGGATCAGTGAGGATAATCTCAAAGAATTTATATGCAAAGACAAACATACTAAGAATTCAGGACTCTCGGAGCCCCAGAGTGGCATCTGACTTTCTCTTCAGCAACAGGATGAAGACTTTAGGTAAACTTTTAGGTGGTTAGTGCCATAGTGGACAAACTTGGATAAACTGCATGCTTCGGAGATGGGTATTTACAGCCATGGCAACACACATGTGTTGTAGAATATTATTTTAACTATGTAAAGATGTGTTACATTTGTTTATGCTGCCTTTGTTTAATGACGTAAGGATGTGTTACATTAGTTTGTGCTGCATTTGTTTAATTATGTGAAGATGTGTTGCATTTATTTCACCTTGCCTGCCTAAGGCACCTGATTGGTTTAATAAAAGCTGAATGGCCAATAGATAAGGCAGGAGAGGAATAGGCAGGGCTTTCAGGCAGAGAGAATAAGGAGGAGAAACCTAGATTGGAGAGAGAAGAGAAAAGAAGGAGAGATGAGAATGAGGAAGAAAGAGAGGGATACACATGGAGACAACAGTAAAGTAAGATATACAGAAAAAAAGAAAGGTAAAAAGCCTCTCGACAAAATGTAGATAAAGAGAAACATTAAAATAAGAGTCGAGATAATGCTGAGCATTCATAGCTATTATTAAGTCTCCGTGTCTTGATTTGGGAGCTAGTTGGTGGCTCAAAAGAAAAAGCCTGGTGCACACATGAATCTCATATATGATATAATCTTGCTTGGTCTTGTATCCCAGCCTGAACACAGTTGGGCTGAGGCTCCCTATGCAGTGCAGAGACCTTGGGGGTACTGCCAGCAGTTGACCCTCATCACGTTGGACTACTTCTTCCTCCATAGCTCCTAGACGTACTTGTATGCACCCATTTTGACTCACCTAATGGCTGCCACCAAACTAAAGGGTAGATGCTTTCTCCCTTCCCATGGGCTTTATGTACATTGGAAATCTATATCACTTTTGAACCACATACATTTTACATAGGAAGTAAAATATTGCTGAAAATAAGAACTTGGATGAGATTAGCTTAGTGACTGGACCTCAATGAGGAAACTGACTTTGGAGCTGGAAGAACTATGAATAATGATACCCAGAAGCAAAATACATGGTAAAAACCACTTCCTAGAAGGATCTGAATGAAAGTAGGCAGTCCCCAAAACTGCAGCACTAGCAGAACAGAGTAGAGAAAACACGTACTTGTTGCAAGAGAACATAAGCATCCAGTATGNTCAGATTTGGATATTCAGTACATTTTGCCTCAAGTTACAGACAATAATGAGCCACTGATACCAAGGGACCAGGATGGCAGAGAACCTGCTGCAGAGATAGGTGACATTAGTGGTAAGAGAGGGTATAGTTTCATGNGCAACAGTAAGTCCAGACAGCTGTATACCTTGCATTCAGCGCAACACTGGAGTCTTCACTGGGCTGGCCAGCTTTTGTGGCACGATTTGATTTTGGTGCTGCTTTCTGCCCAACTTTTTCTGTTCCAGCCCTGTTTAAACTTGGCTTAGGAGACTGGGGTGGAGGGTGGGAGTGGTGTGGAGTTCAGTGGCAAAGTGCTTTCCCAGCTCACACAGGGTCCTGGATTGGATCCCCAGCTTCCTTTTCTATAGCAATAACAGACTTCTCACAGAACTAGGAATCTCTACAGACTAAATCAGAGAGCAGGATGAAGATCATCAGCAGATTAGTATCGAGTGGGTATGAGGATGGNGAGCTAAAAGCATTGGATAGGCTGGGGTGGTGGTGGGAATGAGATGTGTCTCCCCATATTCTTGGGTATTTGAACTCTTGGTCCCCAGTTGGTGGCATTGTTTGGGGAGCTTTAGGAGGTGTGACCATAATTGAGGAAGTACATCNCTGGCTGTNGGCTTTGAGAGTTNAAAGTCTCACACCACTTCCTGTTTGCTCTGTTTTGTGCTTGTAGTTGAGGATGTGAGCTCAGCTTCCTGATCAGGCCACCACACCTGCCAGTTGCAGCCATGCCTCCCCAACGTGTTTGAATCGTATCCCCGTGGAACTGTAAGCTAAATAAACCTTTTCTTCCCCATAAACTGCCTCTGTCATAGTGTTTATCACAACCACGGGAAAGTGACTGATATGGGTGANNTATGGAGATTCCTTCTCTGAGCTTCCCTGCTTCTGACTTTTGGTTTTAGGGAAGCTAAGCTACAGGGAAGCACTGGCAGACTAATGGGAAAATTAGGAGCTTTACCTCCGCCCCTAGCTCCAGCCCCGCCCCATTTTGTGCTTGCAGGTAGGTGCAGCCTTGGCAGTACNTGAATGGTTTTTCTCCCCATGATTCTGGTTCCTTTAGAGTGTCCTCTCTTTCCCTGATCACAGCTCCTGCTACCCAACCCTGGCTACAGTTTCAGATCCNATGAACTGTGATATTCTGTGGTGTGTTAGCCCTAGGGGAGATAACACAACCTACCAATTNTAATATCTGCCTTGACTCATGAGCTACCTGATTTGGCGTCTCTACAAGGCAATCACCTATATAAACAGTTTCCATGAATTAAATGTGTCTGTTTGAACTATCTGTTTGTTTTCCTGACAGGACACTGACTAATACACACGTCACGGAAAGACTCATTAAAACAGTGACATTTGATCAAAAACATAAAGTTAGCCATGCTGATATGTGGGGGAAATATATTCCAAGCAGACAAACAATCAATGCTAAGCCCTAAGGGGAGAACCTGCCTGACACATTTAGGAAAATAACAGTGAAAACAGAAAGAATAATAGCAGAGGAAGTAAGAGAGAAAATGCAGCAGATGAAGAAGGGCTACCAAGTACTGCTTGGGAGACTCTGAGGGNGGTAGTGACTGATGAGAGCCTTATATTTCAAGAAAAACAATGATGGCAGCTGTCCTGAAAAAATGCCGTAGGGTCAGGTGTAGCATGAATCCTAATTGGTCTTAATAATAAAAACCCGGAGCCAGATATTGGGGTAAATGATGAAAGATCAGANAGACAAAGGAGCAAGCCACAGCCACCTCTTACGTNGCCAACTCCTCAGCCTCTAAAGGGGTGGGCTGCTGTTTCTTCCTGCCTTATATTCCTCTCTCGTCACATCCATATCACTTCCTGTCTCTACCTCTCAAGTGCTGGGATTAAAAAGGTGAGTCTCCAACGCCTGGCTCTGTTTCTCTTTTAGACTGGATCAATCTCATTTAGCCCAGGGTGGCCTTGAACTTCTGAACTTCCTGTTTCCTCCTCCTAATTGCTGGGATTAAAGGTGTGTAGAATGGAAGACTACTAGCCTTCTCAAATCTTAGATATGTAAGTCTTTCTAAGGAAGGCCCACAGGCTTCAGGCTTCAGGCTTGCCCCACCCTGAGTTTATAGTCAGCTTTGCTATTTACTAGCCTCATGACTCTGGGATTTGTTTTCAATCTAGATAAGTTTTTCCTTTGTGGTATGAGGATGGATCAAACGAAAGAACATCCAGAGTAGCTGACTAAAAAAGGCTGGAACACAGTNGATGTTCAATGAACATCTCTTCCTTTCTNCCTTTCCATCACATTGGAAGATGCAAGGGACGATACAGCCCAGGGAGTTAGACACTTTCCCCAGCAACATTCTCCTAGGATGAATAAGAAGCCACTCAATGGGTGAATTCTGCATTTCTAGGACAGAGGGAATGCCAGGTTGGGTGGGTAGGGATGCTAGCCATTAGAAATAGAAGAGCTTTTGGGAGCCTTGGAAAATGACAATGTAATTCAGGTTGGAACATGCAATGTTGAGATGCATTTTTTTAAAAAGNAAGAAAAGATGTTGTAGGAGGGAAAACAGAAGAAGGAAAGTTTGTTAAAAGACTCAGAGCTGTCAACCCAAGCAAGAGATGAAGGTAGTTTGGGCCCATGTGCCAACAACAGAGGTGGTAAGTGGGCCCATGTGCCAACAACAGAGGTGGTAAGTGGGCCCATGTGCCAACAACAGAGGTGGTAAGTGGTCCTGTTGGAGCTAAGCTTTCAAGGTTGAGCCCCTGCATGACCAAGGGAAGTGTTACGGGGGAGCTCAGTAATGACCTGCCACTGGGGTCCTCTAGTATTGGGATAAAATCTTTCTCTTATTTCCTTTTGTTTTTTTTAAAGATTTATTTTTATTTTATGTACATTGATCTTTTACCTGCATGTATGTCTGAGGGTGCCAGATCCCTTGGACCTGAAGTTACAGACAGTTGTAAGTTGCCACGTGGGTGCTGGGATTTGAACCCTAGTCCTCTGGAAGAGCAGCCAGTGCTCTTAACTACTGGGCCATCTCTGGACCCCCCTCTTATTTCTTTCTGGACATCTTCCAAAGTCATTAAAATAGTTTCTGAAAATTGCTTTTAGATCTTTTCCTACTGTCAAATCTCAGGTATAAGAATTTTTGTGGCCATTCTCTAATATGGAACGATGTTTTTCAAAACTATCCCAACATATTTCAGAATTAATATTTCAAAGAGAGAGGGATGAGTTAGGGAAAACTCCAGAGTTTTTAGCTTGAACAATGGAGAGGATAGAGTTTCAAAGGGGGAGGCTGGGCTGGAGAGATGGCTCAGTGCTTAAGAGAGTGTACTGTTCTTGTAGAGGACCTCAGTTCCGTTCCCAGCACCCATTACAACTACCTGTACAAACTCCAGTTCCGGGGAATTAGAAACCCTCTTATGGCCCCCAAGGGCACCTGAATTCATGTGTATATACACACAAACACACAATTTAAAAATAAGTAACTTTCCTAAAAATAGGGAAGGCTAGGGCTGGAGGGATGGCTCAGAAATTAAAAGCACTGGTTGCTCTTCCAGAGGACCCAGGTTTAGTTCCCAGCATTCATGTGGTGGCTAACAACCGTCTATAATTCCAGTTCCAGAGGATCTGACTGCTTCTTTTGGCCTCCATAGGCACTGCACGCATGAGTACATAGTTTTTCATATGGCAAAACACCTACATACATAAGATAAAAAGAAATAAATCTTTGTTAAAATAGGAAAGACTATAGGTCAAACAGATTTGGAGAAATATGGAGTTCAGCGTGTTATGTTTATAACATCTAATAGCCAATTGAGAAAATAAACAAATACAATTCTGAAAATCATGAGAAAGGATAGGGCTGGGTGAAAAAGCTGCTCATGTACAGTTGAAATTTAAAGACCACTGGAGCAGATAATGTCAACTAAGGACAGGAAAAGAAGACAAAGGATTGAGTCAAGAATTCTCCAACAGTACCAAGTTGGGAAGAGAATGAGGAGCCAGCTCTGGAGTCTAAAAGGAAGCATCTAAGCAAAGCAGTAGAGATATCAGGACACTATGATGTCCCGGGACTCCAGGAAAACAAAGATAGCCAGGAGGGAGAAATGAATTGTGTCAAATGATAAGCAGGATAATACAAAACCAGAGAACTGGTTCTTGATTTATCAATGTGAAGATTGGTGACCTGGAAGGGGGGATTCTGTAGCGTGTAGGAGGGAAAGTACCCCTGGACTGCAGAGAAAAGAGAATGGAATACAAACAATTGAGACAGTGGACACAGACAGTTAGAGGGGTGTTGCTGCCAAGAGACAGGACAATAGTTGAGGAGGTAAGTTGGGTCAAAGTAAGCTTAATTGTTAATCAAAATAGGTAAAATGGCAGTTTGCCTGTGAGTCAAAGAGAATGTTCCCGGAAAGAATGAAGTTTCTATAGATGAAAGCAAAGAGCAGATCTTAGGTAGGTGGTTCAAGATGAGACCGTATCTCCTCTCCCTTGCTGTGTAGAGGGATTAGCTGTAGATAGAGACCTGGATGGTTGATCTATGGTTACAGGAAGGAGGCAGAGATAGAGAATGCGAATGCAGCTGCTAAGTGACAGGAGTCTTATCTGAAAAGGTTTTCTGATTGCTTCATTTCCCACAAGTACAAAGTCCTTAGCAAGAAGTGAGGCTAGAAAAGACAGCAAACAGAGGTTTGAGGAGAGAAAAGAGCTGTGAAAGATTTACCTACTAAAGTGAGATAATGATTGGGAGAAGAAGGTAGGCAAGTGACATTTATTGCAAAGTTCTTTAGGACTGTGGTCAAGTTGAGGCAGGATAGAACAGTAAAATTAAGGGATTGTGGAAAGAGAAAGGAGGCTTTCTTTCCCAAGTCTGGGTGAGGTCTCTCATTTGCCAAGAATTAAGAATTCCAGAACAATTAACAAAATTTGTCATGAAGGTTGTCTTCATAGAGACAATATTCCTTTTTTACAAAAGTAGTTCAAATAACAATGAGTAGTGTTTAAGGCTTATGCATATATGACCTTATTTCCCAGAGGNAAACCTGTAATTTCCTGGGAATCTCACAAACGGGAGTATAACCCTTATTTACAATAAAAACATGTCTTCATGACCCTGTTATCCCTATGAACTATGTTTTTTTTTTAAGGCATCTTAGGAACCAGCCTATTGTTCCATTTACTAAGAAAGAGAGGGAAGTTTTAGATATAACTCCAGAAACCATAAAAATTGTATATATAGATATTGTAAAGACACTTAACCGTGTGGATATTGTCTTCACCCTTAAGCACCTCTCTTTTTATTAATACCAGTGCTAAAATCTGTATTAAAATGCCTTCCTAATAAGCTCTCACTTTGCTTCATACTAACTTGGTTCTGAAATTCTTTTGTGCACCAAAGTCAAGAATCCCAGATTTATCTGAGTGGAGGTCACTAAAGAGAATGCCTCCCCTATTTCCCATTGGACTTGTGGCTCTGGCTTCCATTCTCTCTGATACTGATAAATCCTGGGGGTTGAGGGCTTTTCTCCAGGTCTGTTCAGCTGCATGGTTCAGGTGGAGAATAGAGAGATGGTATAGGTAGCAGTTTTGGTGTATACAAAACTACAAGAGAAACAAGGAAGTTGTGCATATAACCAAGAAGATGATATATACAGATGAGGTGGGAATAGGGAGATGATGGGAGTATCAGTGGGTTGATGGTTCTCTATAGTTGGAAGATCCAGNCTGCCATTCTTTCATCATATAGGATGGATCTTTTCCTTAACATCTGAGTTTTCATATTTACATGAACACAGCAGAACAGAAAATATGAAAATGAGGAAAAGAAACATGGTTACTATACATATTTAAAGAAGAATGCTCAAAGGTTGCCACCTTAGAGCTGAGATGTAGTTCAGTTGAGGAAGTACTTGCCTAGCATGCCTGAACACCTGGGTTTGACCTCCAGCATCACATGCAAGCAGACATGGTGGCACACACGTGTCATCCCAGCACTCAGGAGGTGAAAGTAGAAGGATCAGAAGTTCAGAGTTATCCCCAGATACATGGTGAATTTCAGGCCAGCCTGGGCTACATGAGACAAACAAGATAGCTTAGTGGCTAAGAGTGCTTGCTACTATGGTTTATGACTTGAGCTCAATTCCTGGAACTCACATAGTGGTAAGACAATGACTCCCAACATTGTCCTTTGACCTCTATACATATGCAATGGCATATGCATTGTGGTACAAACACACACAGCAACCCCTAAATGCAAAAATTTAAAAAAAGACAATTCACATTTTCCTTATATTTCATTGTCTGGAATTTGATAATATAGCTACTCCTATTAACTAAAAGGTACTTGGGAGGCCAAGGCAGAAGGACCATGGGTGACCTAGAAAGAATTTACTTCAATTAAAAAGAAAAAAACAAAATAAAGCCTTTACTCCAGTGGTCAGTAAAAATACAAGTTTTATTACCAAGGACAAAAGGGGAAAATATATTAAGTTATGCAATTGCCACATTTTTTACTTGTGGTATGTGCATTTCCCACATCTTACCTCTAAAGGCAAGATAGATAATTGGTTACTGTGTCATGGTTCAATTGCTGGATTTTTTTCTGCTTTCTTATTTTAACAGACCACAATGATGAATTTTGTAGCTCATGATGTCTTCTACTCTAAGAAGGGTAGTAGTGCTTTGCCAAGGCAGAGGATATACAGGTGAGCAAGAGATTTTCTAGTGGGTTAGAGAAAAAGGACACAACGGGTTTGCTTTCTACATCTTAAGCTTGAGGAGGACATAGAAGCAGTTGAAACCTTAGGATGAGAATTCAAGAGTGTGAAGGGGCATGTGATTAAATTTATGTAGGAAAATTCTTTGAGTTCATAAGGACTTTGATCGTTTGCACCCGTTTCCCAAAACTGATTTCAAGAAACAGTTCCTAACTACACATGGGAATTGTTTCATTGGTCGCCAAGGTCTCAAAAGCCCTGCCAGAGGTCATGATAATTTTATAAGATGATACTGTATTAATTCAAGGTTTTTCAATTAAATTAGCAATAAAAATATAAGATGTGATTTAAAAAATTAGTTTCTAGCCAGTAAATGATGATGGAATTTTGCCATGCCTCTGGTGATTTTGTGTGAAACTTCTGATAGAAATATCTGGTTTTAATTTATTTTTCTGGATGCTTTATTAAAGGCCCATGTGCAAGGAGAAAAATTAAAAACAGACAACTTTAGATCCACTGTAAATTTCACATGCCATCAGAAATACTAAGCTAAATGTTTCTTTTGGCCACCATGCATGAAATGCAAGCAAGAAGTAAAGTCAATTCCTATTCTAATGCTCCTATTTTAAACAATAAAATGCAATTTGCATTGAGACATTCTATTGAGCCTACTAGCATAATCTATAGTTTGGATGATATTACATTAAAAAAAAAAACCNAAACAGCAAACTATTTCTGCTCCATTATCCAGCTTATATCCAGTANCTAAAATATAAGAAATAAGAAAATGAAAGTAGTTATTATTAGCTTTTTTTAAATGAAAGCTTAATAAAAAGTACATTTATGCTTTCAGATCTCTTGCCAGCCACATGGAGTCCTTATCTGCAATCTCCACCAAGGTCTCCAGAAAATGGTACTTGATCAAGGATGGTATTTTAGAAACCAGTAAGATATATAGATTGGAGAGANTAATCACAGTAAACATAATTTATACACACTTTTTTTAAACAACAAAATAACAAGAGAGGAATCCTTTTCTTGCATTTTATACTTTTAAAGTTATAAGTAGTTTTCTTTTCCTGTTATTATTATTATTATTATTATGAGGCAGGACACTACTACGTAGTCCTGGCTGGCTGGAACTTGCTAGGGAGACTAGGCTGGCCTAAAATTTACAGAGATCTGTCAGCCTCTGCCTTCTAAATGCTGGGATTAAAGGCGTACACTAACACACTTAGTTTTCTACACATCTTTTGCCACCCAGTACGTATCAAGTACTAGGCAAAATGAACCAGCATGCTGATAATTGAAACACTCAGGAGGCTGAGGGAAGAGGATGGTGAGTTTAAAAGCAGCCTGGGCTCCACACCACGATTCTGTCAGGAGAGGGGGAATGATGAAGGACATGCTGAGAGAACGANCGGCAGAAACAGANGATGCTTTCATCAGATAATTGACTTTGCANTCTAAAGAAAGAAACAACTACANTGAATTAAAAATTAAGCAAAAGAGACACNAGAAAGGAGNCNGATACCACCTACACAAAGAATTGATGCAGTCATAGAAATCAGAGAAGGTTTGTTTGTAGAAGAGCATCAGAAAAGATGTTTCTGGTCATAGCATGTCTAATAAATGGTGGTATAATAATTAAGCTATGTATTATCTGATATCACAGAAAATGTGGACATATTTTGCTCAGGGTTGGTTCAAGCCTGGACCAATGATGTCATTAAAGGCATAGGCTCTTTCCTTTTCTCTGCTCTTCCATCCTGTCTTGTTGGCTACCATTGGTCCCCTCTTGCTCAGGAGATGCCACAACTCTGGGCATTATGTCCTCATGTAATTACTGGCAAAAGAAGGGTAAGAAATATTTCTTCCTCTTTTCCTCCTCCTCCTCCTCCCCCTTCTCCTTCCCCTCTTCCTCTTCCTCCTCCACCATTGCTCCCCTTCCCCCATCCCCCAGATGCTTTTCTTTCTCATAAGGGATTTCAGACCCCACTTTGCCCTGGACATGGGCATGTGTTAGCTGCAAGATCTCTTCAGGGAAAGCAAGTATACAGACAGCAGTTTTGGTCTCTATGGTAGGAGTTAGGTTCTACCAACAAGGAAGAGGGAGGTAGAAAAAGTCCGAGACACATTTTCTACTTTATACAATGATATTAAAGTAACATCTGTGATCTGAAGGCCTAGGGGATAATGAGGGAATTGGTAAGGAAGAGTACTCAAGTGGTGTTAACAGATCTGTGGTGTAAGACAGAAAAACTGCCAGTGAGTATANTCGAAGTAGGCTGGAGAGGAAGACAGAAAATAGCCTGGCCTGAGCAGATCAGGTATTTTGTCTTTTCCCCAAGAGCAATAATAACCCATTGGAAAGATTCATAAATCAATGTTATACAAATTGGAGGCCAGAATTTGAAAACCCAGTATGGACCATGGTAGACATTTAGGTAACCATGGTAGACATTTAGGTAAAAGTGAGAATGAAATTATATAGCTTGGTAATTATTCCAAGTTAAAAAAAAAATCTTTAGTTGATCAATATTTATTGCAGCATTAAAAAAATATTCCCAGAGGTAAGGAAAGGCTCCTAGAAACTTGATCTTAGGGGTTGGAGAGGTGGCACAGTGGCACATGGCAACTCACTACTGTCTGTAATCCAGCTCCAAATGATCCGACACCCTCACACAGACATACATGCAGGCAAAACACCAATGCACATAAAGTAAAACTAAATCATAAAAAATGAAAATTGATCTCATTTCTCAAAGGATGTTTTGCTCTTGCTTCACAAATCATATCGGACTTTTCACAAAGGGCTAAAATTTACAAAATGCAAAACAGAAGAAAAATAAATCTGGAAATACAAACAGAAATGTCTGGGGTGGTATTGAAATTAGAAAGAGCCTTACAGTGAAGGTCGTGACCTATGAGCAAACTTGTAGGGTGAAGCATAGAGAATGTCAAAGTTAAAGGCTCTCAGATAGAGGTGTGGCTAACACATTCGGAAAATATCAAAGAGGTTATTGAGTTTAGAGTGTAGCAACTGAGGGGAACAGTGTAAGGGGTGAAGTCAAGAGTCTTTTCCCCCTCCAGTGCTGGGACCGAACCCAGACACGTCTCCATGATAAACAAATGTTGTACCACTGAGCTACATCTTAGCCCCTACACAGGGCTTTAAATGTCAGAAGGTCTCTGGCTTTTCTACTGAGGGGCTGAGCTGGCAAGCCCTTGGGGTGTTTAGTAGAAAAGAAAGGAATTGCTTGACTTCTCACCCGATAGCTTTGACTGCTGTGTGGAAGCAGATTGGGGGACAGTGAATGAAAACACATCCATGCAGAAGGGGACTGTGGCTTGGATCAGAGTACTACTAGAGACACAGGGAAAATAGTCAAATTCTGGATAGATTTGAAAGATTGAGGCAAAAAGAGAAATTAAGAACCATCCCCAGAAGGCCTGCCTAGAGAGCGCAGTGGTAAAAGCACTTGCCACCAAGCCCGTGATGTGACTTGGAATAAGAAAACTGANGCCTGCAAGTTGTCCTCTGACCCCCAAAAGTATGCGGTGGCACACNTTCGAATGCTTACACATATCAATAAATANATNACAAAGAATCATCCCAAGTNTTATAAATACCCAAGTTAGGGCTATATCATTATAAAAACATTTTTTTCAAGCAGTCTGTTAAACTCTTACAAAATTAAGAGCTGTCTGTCCCTCATCAGTGTTGGGGTATCATTTGAGAAGTGACATCGAAAACATTAGTGGATGAAAAGCTGTACTAACACTTGGGAGGCTGAAGGAGGAAGACTGTAAGCTGATGTCTAACCTGGGCAACACAGTGAGAGATCCTGTCTCTTCCAAGAAACAAAGAGGCTAGGAATGTAGTTCAGTGATAAACTGCATCCTTTCCCTGGGTTGGGCCACCNGTCTTTGGAAGAAAGAAAAAGAAAAGGTTTGTAGGAGCCTGAGGAGCCAGATAAGATTAGATAGGACTCACNGTAGTTAAACCCGGTTATTGTCTATAATCTTGGATTATTGTTCCTTTCAATGGTGACTGGAATGGGATGGATAACAACTGCAAGGGATGATGGAAATTCAGAGAGTAATCAGGATGGCTTGCCCCTTCTCCTGGCTGAGGTTTTTCCATCATAGCTCCAGTGACAACCCTTCATAGNGACACTCTTCCTTCAGCCTCAAACCAAAGGTTTACTAGAAATCAAAGGCTTTCAGGAGCATACCACCAGGCCCGGGGCTACCTACATGCTAGGCAANCACTCTACCAACTGAGCTACAACCCCAGCCCCCACCAGATTTCATGTAAAGCCATATGTTCTTCTTCTTCTTTTTTTCATCTTTGGCGAGGCCAGATTTTTAGTGTGGAAAATATGATTATTATAACTACAGACCATCAAACTGAGCGCAGCCTGTTCTGAAGGCTTGCAAGCAGAATCTGGCAACACTTTGGGAAAGTACTACTTCAGTTTCTCAAAGACTCAAGGAGCCCTCCGGCTCTTCCATTGGGCTCAGACTCAGATATTCTGAGTTCTTTGAAAAATTATGAGTTACAGGTGTTTACATTTTTNAAGCATTTTCTTTCGGGCTTCTTAGACTCAGTCTAAATAACCAACGCTACTAACAAGGATTACTTTTTATAGAGGCAGCATTTGCACTCACTGAACCTTTTTATTTTTTTCCTTTCATCCATTTTCCTCTTTAACTCTTTCAACCAGACCTTTTAACTCTTTTCTAAACCCCAATATCAAAAGGAAAACAAACACGACATGATTCTGTTGCACTGCGGCCTCACTGACATGATTCTGTTGCACTGCGGCCGCACTGCCTGGAGAACGAAGGAAGTGAGTCCCTAGCGGGGATCCGTCCTCCCGTCCTGGCGTTTGCCCGCAGGAAGATGGCGGCGGTCTCAATGTCAGTGGCGCTGAGACAGGCGATGTTGGGGAGAAGGGCAGTGGCTACGGCTGCCGTTCCCGTCTCTGGAGTTCCATCAAGGTAACATAATTATCGGCCTTTGTCGGGCTCTGTATTCAGGATCCTCAGCTTGCTCCACTTTGGCGGAGGCCGGGCCGGCCGGGCCCCGGAGGCGGCCTTGAGGAGAGCGTCCTCGGCTGACCCTTCCTCGGGATGCGGGGACGAACTCCGGGCTCCGGCCAGGCGCCCGCAGGGTCTCGGGTCTGCAGCCGTGGGAGAGGGTCTGTGCAGAGGGGCTGNGAGCAGGATCTTGGTTCCTGAGAAGGGGAGGAGTCTGGCCGCCTTGTCTCCCAATGTCCTGCATCCCTTCCGTTGTCACCTGTTTGTCCCACTCCAGCCCTGGCTGGAAGGTGAAATCCCTGCTTTCCTTTCCCTGGCTTTAGTTAATAGCCATTGAGCTTCCAAACGGAAAGGTTGTTTTATTCATCATTCTGCATACGAGGAAAACTTGTTAGGACTTCAGGGTGGATAATAATATTTATTGGAAGGTGATAGCGTACCTCTTTTCTATCTGTGGCAGGATTGGAACCCCCAAGCTTGAGCTCTACCACCGAGCTATCTATACCCTCCGCCAGCAAGGTGGTTTTATTTTTATTTATTTATTTTGTTTGTTTGAGACAGGATCACACTATGTAGCCCTAGCTGGCCTGGGACTTAGATCTGCCAGCCAGCAAGATGATTTTTAAAAAGGTTGATGATAATGCCGTAAGTTTTCTCATCTACTTGTTACTAACCCATTACAGTAGTGGAGGGATTGTTGTTATTTTGTTACCTTGAATCATTTTTGTGATGGCACCCCTCCCCCGCTCCTGAAGCATTATTTGTTTTACATATTTCTCTGTTTTCTTGCATTTGTTAGCACTCGTATACACATATTAGCGTTTTAATCTATGATATACAATGGTTTATCACTGCTTTTCACTCTTGTAAAGCATGAGCTTGTATTGTCACCTGCATGCTGTGGAGACTCCACTGAATGTTTACACAAAAGATGGAAGGCTTTAAGGGGTGGGAAGAATGTGGTAGTTTTAAAAAAAGGAAAAGAGAAAGTTGAGTAGCACTAGTGTTGGCGCACGCCTTTAATGCCAGCACCGGGAAGGCAGAGGCAGTCAGATCTCTGAGTTCCAAGCCAGCCTGGTCTACAAAGAGAGTTCCAAGATAGCCAGGGCTATATAGAGACCCCGTCTCAAACAAAACAAAACCATTAAATATTTTTAAAAAAGGAAAACAGGGCCTATCAAAATGCTTGTTAATTTAGTGTTAAACTAAATACAAAGGAAATACAGAGTTAACGTGAGCTGATTAGAACTTTTGAAGGTAAATTTTATTACAGTTTTAAGTAGTTGTTTTGTGGGAAAGAAGAGGTTGCCCATAGTAAGGTTGGGATTTGCGGTTTCGGGGACTGAGGATGTANGTGGGTCGGTAGCAAGCCTAGCATTCATAAGGTACTAGGTTCAGTCTTGAGCACCGGATAAATCCATTCTTGGGCACATGAACTGTAATCCCAGCACTCCAGAGTTGCAAAAACGGGGAAGGGGGAGAGGCTGTTCTGTCGGCAGCAGCAGAGCAGTGTACATATAATATACAGTCACTGGAAAATAAATGTTGTAACACTGATGGAAGGTAAAAAATAAATTTGTAATGAAGTGTTTTACATATGAGGAACTTAAGAAATACCAAGTAGTTCTCTAAGATCAAATACTCCAGTGATTAATTTAAGGNTAACATGGTAGTGATCTAGTTTTGTTCTTTTCCACGTTAACGTTATGGGGGTTAATTTACATACCCTAATACTAATGTAGAGGACTAGAACTGAACGTAAATATAAGGGACCATGGTGTATTTCTCAGCAATTATGCTAGTTTAAATTAAAACAGTACTGGATTTTACAAACCGATGGCTATTATTACAAATCTAAACTTAACAGTTTCTGCTTGTAAATATATTATTAGAGATTTGAAAATAGCATATAAATCATATCAGATGACCTTTGCTTCATATTTAAAAAAATTTAAAACCCAGGGAAAATAATTTTGACCTTACACTATTTTTATGTTTTTTACATTTTTTTACCCTAAAGGTTTTTTTTTTTTTTTTTTTTTTTTTCTTTCAGTTTTTCGAGACAGGGTTTCTCTGTGTAGCTTTGGTGCCTTTCCTGGAACTCACTCAGTAGCCCAGGCTCAAACTCACAGAGATCCGCCTGCCTCTACCTGCTGAGTGCTGGGATTAAAGGCGTGCACCACCACCGCCCAGCATACCCTAAAGATTTTATGATGTGCATATCACTTGACAGTTATGATTCNCCTTCCTTGTTTATGTGGAAACTTCTTACAGATGTGTTGAGAATAATGCTTTGAAAAGATTGAGAAGAAAGTTCCAACCCATCTGGGAAATTTAAATGTAAATTTCTATTTTGGTAATGCTTAAAGAAATTGCAGTGGCATAATACTGCAAGTATCTTGAGTGAAATAAGGGAGAGTGGAATCAGTAAGGAGAGTGGTGAGAGGGGAGTAGGGTTATGTAACCTACATTAATATTTGGATTCAGTTATAAAGTCAGTGTAAAGGAAAAGTAAAGCCACAGACATGTACTCAGACAGGAGAGAAAGTTGAGTAGCACTAGTGTTGGCAGCTTGTCTACTAAGCTTGTGTTCTCTCGTGAGCCTCCATTGCCTTGTCTAAAGAGGGTGAAAGCATTGTTAGTTACCTGCTCTTGCCCTTGCTATCCCTAAGAGTACTCAGGGGTTTCCCAGCACAAATTCTATCTTTTTAGATAAGTAGATAAGTTGGTTTTCTCTTTNAAAATAGTGACACTTGAGACTTAAGATATTTTGCTGTATTGTTAGATTTGTGTTCATTTTAACATGATCGTGTATGTTTATATCACCTACTCTCATATCTCTTCTCAAATTTAGACTAGAGCTTGTGTTTATCAAAAAAAAGCTCTGAGGATAGCAGATCCCCACAGCATCTTAGTCTCTATGATGAAGACTAGATGTATGAGACCTTTGTGAAGTCTGTTTTGTGCTCCCAATCTCTGGCTTTATTTTGTGGCTTTCTTTCCCACTGTGAAATTGAGCCTGCAGAGACCTCCAGTGATGGGAAAGGAAAGTCTAAATGTGTAAACAAATATTCAAGATCAATAGGTTGGCTACTACTTGATTAAATATCTTTGCTTACATTTAGTGTGTGTGTGTGTGTGTATGTATTCATGTGGGAAAAGCAGTTCTTAAGAGACACATCAGTGCTGGGCAGTGGTGGCACACGCCTCTAATCCCAGCACTCGGAAGGTAGAGGCAGGTAGATCTCTGTGATGAGTTCAAGGTCAGCCTGGGCTACAGAGTGAGTTCCAGGACAGCCAGGGCTACACAGAGAAACTCTGTCTTGAAAAACAGAAAACAAACAAACAACAACAAAACAATAAAAGACACATTTCAGTGAGAACCAGGTAGGCACTGGCCTANATAAATGTGAATTAAAAAACATCTACAATATGTATCCNTTTACAATTATTTGCAGTGGTCTGAGTTTAGGATATTCACCTTGAACTCTGTTAATTTCTGTATTGAAATTGTTTTATGAATGGATTTGTACTCAACACATTATGACAAATATCCTGACTCGTTTTTCATTCAAAAATTTAAAAATGGGAAGTGGAAATGAGTGATTTGAGAAAGGTACTCATTGGAACATGAGGACTTCTTTGGAAGAAGAGTAACTGGTTTCACATGAAGCTTTTAATGAGGCATGATGGGAAGAGATGGAGCCCCTTGGTTCCTAGGTAACAGCTGCTAGAATAGGTTTGGAGATGGGGTGAATATAGAATTCAGACAGAACACAGATTGTTCAAATGGAAAAACTTCTAAAATTTGTCATCCCTTTGGTCATTTTTGTAGTATTTATTCTGAGCATAAACTCAGCATAGCTAACTTTTCTAACTTAGTGATTCAGCCAGTGTGCCAAGGACTTCTCTTACATTGTGTCCTGTGTTTTTCAGCACCTCTGAATTAGGATGTTCTTAGTTTTTAGGATAGTAAACAGGTACAAAAGAGAAAGGCCTTAAGTTCTTCTTGGTAGAAAATAGTCTGACTTACTCATCAATATGTTGACTTTTTGTAATGAGAATTATTTCTGATAAGAGTAAATTAAAATTTCAGTGTCTTCTGTTTTTTCTTTTAGCAAAGTATATTCTTTATTTGAAAATCTATTTGATGCTCTTGTCTTTTACTTTGCTATTACATCTCTACAGTGGGAGGGATGAAATGTTTTGGGCTTTGAAAGAAAATAATTTTTTTCCTGAATTTAGTATAAGAGCTTTTTATAGGTGACTTCATTTTACTTTTTTAACACCCCCCCACCTTTAAGACAGTATCATTTGGTTTACCCCCTCCCCTTTAAGACAGTATCATTTGGTTTACTCCTCCCCTTTAAGACAGTATCATTTGGCCAGGTTAGCTAGAAAATAATTTTTTTCCTGAATTTAGTATAAGAGCTTTTTATAGGTGACTTCATTTTACTTTTTTAACACCCCCCCACCTTTAAGACAGTATCANTTTTTTTCCTGAATTTAGTATAAGAGCTTTTTATAGGTGACTTCATTTTACTTTTTTAACACCCCCCCACCTTTAAGACAGTATCATTTGGTTTATCCCCTCCCCTTTAAGACAGTATCATTTGGTTTAACCCTCCCCTTTAAGACAGTATCATTTGGTTTACCCCCTCCCATTTAAGACAGTATCATTTGGTTTACTCCTCCCCTTTAAGACAGTATCATTTGGCCAGGTTAGCTTGAAACTCACTGTGTAGCTGTGGATGACCTTGAACTCCTGATCTTCTGATCTTGAAGCCCTCCCTCTCCTAGGTGCTGAGATTGCAGATGTGTGCCACTATGTTCTGCCTTTTTTTTATACTCGTAAGCAAAATACATATAATGCATGTATTAAATGTGGTATCTTGAACATTTTTTTCCTTAGGAACTTCGGTGATCATTGGACAAACTGTGTTCAGTTTTTTAGAACTATTGAGAATGCTAGCTATGCTTTCTGAGCTCTTGAGTCGTTGCTTTGTTTTGTTTTTCTAATTCTTCATTGATTAGCCTGCTTAGTTGTTCTGTTACCTGGAAAACTATGGTGTTTTGGGTTTTTAGTCTCATTAATAGAAGAATTTAAAAATGGACTTGGAGAGACACTCAAGGACAGTTTTATTAACATTTGAGAGAAAAACAACAGGACAGGCAAGCTATAAATCCTGACAGTTGTTTGGAGCAGGAAAGTAGAAAAGAGAGAAAGCCATGATGTTTGTAAGCAGCCACTTGGTAAGAAAGGGAGAGTGGCTTGGGAGAAAGANTGGGAAATCCCAGGGCATTAGGGAAAACATGCCCAGGCTTTGGTCAGTCTCAGAAAGAAAAAGAGGAGAAGGAACAGCAGACAGGCCAAATGTCAGTGACATAGAAGTGCTAGCTGAGGTAGAGAAGGTCTGTAAGTAGCTACACTGAGGGCTAGGCTTCTGGGGAAGATAAATACGATATCTCCTTAAGGGAATAATTATTCCTTAGCATGGTTCTACATGAGTCAGCTTTCCTGAGAGGTGTCTCTTGGCCACATGTAATTGACTGGCTGAACTGTATTAACTTAAAAAAATAATTTATTTTTATTTTATGTGTTTAAGTGTTTTTGCCTGCATGTATGTGTGTGTACCACGTGCTCACCTGGTGTCTGAGGAAGTCAGTAAAGAGCCTTGAGTCCAATGGATCTGGTGTTGTAGATGGCTGTTGTTGTTATTAATGTTTTCCAGTACTGCGGTTACCGTGCGAGGAAAGGTCATGAGGCACGACAAAATCCAGTATCAGAGCTTTATTAGAAAGTAGGGGGGGAAAGAGAGAGAGACAGAGAGACA
>LZPO01087506.1:0-11489 GCA_001675575.1 Neotoma lepida | reverse complement strand
AGAGACAGAGAGAGCACACGCGGCCACACGTGGAGAGAGAGAGAAAGAGAGAGAGGAGAGGAAGGAAGAGGTGGGATTCNCTTTGCACATGCACGAAGTGCGAATGTGAAGTCACTTAGCTGGGGGAGTGGCCAGGAATTCCAACAGCTGTGAGCTACCATGTGGGTACTGGGACCTGAACCCAGATCTTCTGGGAGAAGCAGCAAGTGCTCTTAACCTCTGAGCCATGTTTCTAACTCCTGGTTTTAACTCTTAAAGGAAGAGACAATAGTATGTGAAGTTTTGATCTTGGAGCAGATAAGAATGTCAAGTCTTACCTAAGGGCCAGAGGTGTAGAGTCCACTGTCTTTATTAGGAGAAAATAGCTTTCTCTTAGTAGTCCTTAACAGAGCTCTGATATTGCTCCTTAGTGGCCTCCAGAACTACTGTAACAATATTCCTCCCTCAAAAGTTGAGACTCAAAAATCATTTTGAGGCTGACTGAAATTGGGGAATAAATGTTACCCATTTCCACCATGATAATCTAGAGATCCAGTTTCAAATTTGTTTCCCAGAAAGAATTCCTGTCAGGACCAGAGTTTCCATTACACCTTCATGTAGGGCCTCCAGGCTGGAGTGCTCATTTAGGAGAAATAAAAACTGACTTCCTGGCCTGAAAACTAAGGTGCTGACTCTGGATGAGAATAAATTGTTTGCTTTGGGGGTTCTTGGGTCTGCCTAAGCAGTTTCTAACCTGCCTTCATCATTTTTACCTCTTTTTTTNAAATATGNTTGAACACCAAACAACTAAACCTATTAGAAATGTGTGTGGAATTCTGAGATTTAATGAAACCATGATGATGGCTAAAATTTATTGTCATTAAAATCTTGGGCCAGTGAATCTGCTCAGTGGGTTAAAATGCTTACTGGGACCTGAGTTCTATACCCAGGACCCACATGGTAGAAGGAAAGAACCAATTCTTGCAAGTTGTCCCCTGACCTCCACACTCAAGCACATAGACATACACACAAAAATAAATAAAGATAAAAGAGAGTAAAATCTTGCACTCTTTTAATGTTGGCAGGATATTGTGGTTAATACCCGAGTTCTTGCAGCTTTTCTTGTTTGATTGCGTTGTCTAAAGATCCTACAAGAATCTTCTGTGACTGAATTGTACAGTAGCTATGTTTTTTTGCAGCTACTTTCATCTAAATATTTGAATATTTTTGTAAACTATTCTGTGTATTTTCTCCTTTAGATAACGACAAGGGGACAATTCTGAATTCTGGTTTCCAGTTCTTTCTGTCTGTTGAGTATTTTGATAGATAAATGCAGCCTTAAGTTCTTTAGAGTTAGTTAACCAAATATAATCTCTTCTTCTTGCTTGCATTCACCACACTTACATAAAAAATAGGATCAGCCTCCAGTTTAGTGTTTTGCTTTTTAAATGTCAGCTGTTCATCAGAATCACCTGTTACTTGCATCTGAGGCATTCATATTCCTTGCCCACAATTTATTGCTTCAGTAAATTTAGGTTTAGGCTTAGCTCTGCAGATTCTGATAGGAAGCTAGGACTGAAAACTCCTGACTTTCTTTTTCCTCTCTAAGTAGTTTTAATGTTTTATCTTCAAAGACTTCAAAAATACGGCTTTCTTTGGGAGAGGAATAAGGGAGATTTCCAGAAACAAGAAAACTTCAGTTTTTGCATTTTTCACTCATATACTAATCGGGGGTGAGGGGTGGGTTAGAGAAGCAGAGAAGGCATTCTGGTAAATGTTGGAGAAAGCAGGCCATGTTACTCCCCTCTAGAGACTTGTTCTTCATTTTGGAAGGGCTCAGGTTTAATATAGCACAGCTGTTGAACTCTGCCCTTCAGAGTTTAAGAAGAAAGTGTCTTATCCTTTGTAATGGGAATGTGCTTTTTAGGGAGGTGGTCTTTGGCTGGACATAGTTTTTAAGAAAGTTCCTTGCTATTCTAGAGTTCTTTTGTTTCAGTGATCTCTTAGAATTGTTTCAGCTGAGGGGAATGCAGATCTTATTGCTTCTGTAGTATGTTTTGCTGTGTCCTTAACAAAGCCAGGTGAAGTTATTTCTTGGTGTTTTCTAGGGCTCAAAAATATATTCTTTCCTTTATTTGGCCACTTCATATAAGTAAAAGGTGCTTGCTTGACAAAGATCCCGTTCTAGATGACTGTTCAGCAAGCCATATGCTTCTCCTAAAAATGTCTCTCTGTCTTGATGAGCTTTAAAGTAAATACAGATGTTTTGAGTCTTTTGAGGACCACTACTCTTTGAATGGAAAGAGCACTTCTTTTTCAAGGGATTTCTTCACTGTACTTAAAGATGAAATTTATACCTTTTGTTTTAGTAGTTTGAAATTTCATTTTAATACCCTTATTACACATAAGTTTTTGAGATATAAAATATACCTCATTTTACAGCATTAAGATCTTGTATTTATTGAACCTTTAAAAATATGAAACTTATAGTATTTTGTAGTAATTACTTTTGGGTAGTGAAAAGTGTCAATTTTTAAATGGAAGAGTGGCTTCTGCCTTCATAGGTTAACTTTAGAAGTATAGTTCATAGATTCTTGTCATACTTGAGTTGGAAGGAAATTCTTCTAGGTTTGTCAGCCGTTACCCTTTATTTAGTGTAAGAATCTCTGGAGCTTCTGATGATGATCTGGAGTTTCCAGTGGCTCTAGAAAACAGTTTTCTTCACTGTGACAAAATGCCCTCTAAAAATACCAAGGGGTGGAGGGTAATGTGGCAG
Source organism: Neotoma lepida (assembly GCA_001675575.1). Classification (NCBI taxonomy): domain Eukaryota; kingdom Metazoa; phylum Chordata; class Mammalia; order Rodentia; family Cricetidae; genus Neotoma; species Neotoma lepida. The sequence continues at coordinate 8,734 of LZPO01087506.1, read as the reverse complement.
ATGGTTTTGGTTCATGGTGTGCTTCCTCTATTCCCATGGACCTATGATGAGGCAGAATATCATAGCCGCAGAAGGGTGTGGCGCACCACTGTTGCTCACCTCATGGCAGGCAGGACTCACAGACTGGAAGGGGCCCTAGCTAGATCCAGCCCCTGAGGGTGTCTGCCTCTTCCAGCTACACCCTACCTCCCAAGTTACTAGCACTTTCCAAAATAGTGCCATTAGCTGGAAACCAAGCCCTCAAGACATGACGGGTGGGGGAGACATTTCATATTCAAACCACAGCACACACACACTGTTCTTTTATACTCATTGATAAGTGATATTTCTCTTTGTGCTCTACAAGAGTAAGTCTTTCCCCTGTGTACTTGCGATAATTAGGCTTAGCTTCTTCAACTTGTTTATTCTATTAAGATAGCCAGATTTCTTGATGCTTTCTTGCCTCTTTGTACTCTTATGATGATTAATGGTTAATTTTGATGAGCAGCTTGGTTGGATTAAGAGTGCCTAGGTGATTAGTGAAGCACACTTTTGGATATGTCTGTGATGGTGATGGTCTTGGATAATTAGAACATAAGGATTCTTATAGAACATAAGGAATCCTTAGATGGATTCATATTATTAATGAATGAATAGGAGGTGGTGCAAAGAAGGAGGTGTGGTCTTTAGGGGAAGGNGAAGTCTTTGTGGGTACGACCTTGGGTCTGTACCTCACCTAGTCCCTTTCTGTAATGCCTCTTTCTCTGCTTCCTGGAGTGCCATGAATGAAGTGGATAGTTCTGCCACATACTCTACAGCCGTGGCATTTTGCCCAACCTCATGGAGCCATGTGACTCTGAAACTGGGTCAAAACAAAAATTCCCGCTTTTATCCTGTTCTTAGGCAAAAGTGATGATAATAGATGTTTTCTAGTTTGCTAGGGCCCGTGTTTGAACTATGCATTATCGTTTTGATCAAATGTGATTATCAGAGGTTATGTTCAGTGAGCTAATCTCGTGCCTGGTGCCCATGGAGGCCAGAAGAGGGAGTTTGATCCCATAGACTATTGTCAGCTGCTATGTGGATGCTGGGAACAGAACCTGAGTCCTCAGCAAGAGAAACAAGAAGNGTTCTTTAGCACCAAGCCAACTCTCCAGGCCACTCCTTCTTTCCTTCCTTCCTTCCTTCCTTCCTTTCTGTCTGTCTGTCTGTCTTTTTTTTTTTTTTTTTTTTTTCTGAGACAGTGTTTCACTGTACCCCCGACTGTCCTGGAACTCACCAGGCTGGCCTTGAACTCACAGAGATCTGCCTGACTCTGCCTCTCAAGTGCTGGGATTAAAGGCATGTGCCACCACCACTGCCTGGCCTCTTTTCATTTCTTAATAGTACCTTCTACAAAATAAAAGTTCTTGTAAGTTTACTTTCCCCCTGTGCTGGCTAGTCTTATGTCAACTTGACACAAACTAGAGTTATCTGAATGGATGGAACCTTAATTGAGAAAATCCAGCTGTNAGGTATTTTCTTAATTAGTGATTGATGAGGGAGGGCCCAGCCCATTGTGGGTAGTGCCATCCCTGGTCTTGTACTCTGTAAGAGCAGGCTGAACAAGCCATGAGGAACAAGCCAGTAAACAGCACTGCTCCATGGCCTCTGCATCAGCTCCTGCCTCCAGGTTCCTGCCCTGTTTGAGTTCCTGTCCTGACTTCCTTCAGTGGTGAGCAGTGCTGTGGAAGTGTAAGCTGAATAAACCCTTTTCTTCCCAAGTTGCTTTTTGTTCATGGTGTTTCGTCACAGCAGTAGAAGCCCTCCTTGTGTAGATTGTGTACCTGCAGTATCTGAGATCTCCTTGCTTATTCACAGGCTCGTTTTCTATAGTTTTAGTTCGAAGTTTTGTGTTTCACTTTTAGAGCGGGAGGGAATCCAGGGCCTCTTAATGCTATAAGCACTTCAGTCTAGAAGCTCCTACTGAGCCATCCACCCAGCCCTAGTTTCCTCTCTTTGACTCCTTTGATTAGATTTTTATCAAGATGATGCTAAACTCAAAAAGCTAGGAGTTGTTCCTCTTTACCTTTCTTTGGAGTTACTGTAATTTTATTTCACAAATTTTTATATGCTGTATTTTATTTTGCTTAAAACACCTTTTAATTTTATTTTGTGAGTTTCATACCTGATACTGTACTTATATATTTCCNTCTCTCCCTAAAACATCTTCTTATTTCCCCTGAGACTTTCCTGATCCATGGATTACTGAGCGTTTGTTGGGCTGAGCTCAAAGCTTAGTGGTAGAGCATTTGTCTGCCAGGTGTATGAGTCCTTGGCCTCTACCACCAGCACTGCAACACAAACAAGTAAAGTAAAAGTGCTTGCTTGATTTTTCTGAAAACCCAGTTCCCTAGAACTTCCTTTTTAGTGTCCATCCTAAAACTTGTAGCTCTACTCACTTGGCTTTGTAGTCTACTCCCATAGTTGCCCTGGAGTCAGCCAGGGACAAAAAGAAGCAAACTAAAGGAGTGGATGTTGCATGAGCCCATCCTCTTAGAGCCATCACTCCAGTGAGTGGAGATAAAGAATGCAAGTTTTTGCCAAGTGGCAGTGGTGTGCACCTTTATTCCCAGCACCCAGGAGACAGAGGCAGGGGGATCTCTGTGAGTTCGAGGCCAGCCTGGTCTACAGAGCAAGTTCCAGGATGGCCAAGTCTATACAGAGAAATCCTATCTTGAAAAAACAAAAAATTTTTATTTTCATTTTTTGCTCTTGCAATAGTCGTTTGTCTTCTAGTGTCGTTGCAGGGTTGTCCAAGATTGGTGCCAGGTGGACGAACGAGAAGAGAAATGGCAGNTTCTGCAGTTTCTGAGCATTATTTTCTTTCTTGTTCCTTGGGGCAGATTTCTACAGAAGTGCTTATTTCTGTTTTCAGCTATGTTAAGCACAGGCTTGGAGCACTGTGGGAGGGAAGTGTAAGGTAAATTCACAGCTGGCTAAGTGAAGCTCCCAGGTCTGATGCTTTTCCTNTTCCACCGGCTGTTTGCATCCTGCCCAGATTTGTATTATTACTGCATTCAGTGGGAGAGACAAGTGGGGTGTGTTTACTAGATACTGCCTAGGGCCAGCCGGCCTAGGATGAATTACCTTAGAAGATAATTATAATATTTCTTGCATTTTTAGAATATCTGAATGGGCTTAATTGATCTAAATTGGCATAAAAAGTCTTTATATCTTCAGATTCTTCACCAGTTGTTTCTCAATTTTAGTGGGGACATTCACATGTCGGAGTCTGGGAAATGAAGCAGAGAAAATATTTAGGAGTATATGCTCCTGACTGGAAATCTTGGNATTTAATAAAATGGAAGCTTGTAAGTGGTATAGAGGCAAAAAAATGCATTGAGTTTAAACTATCAAGCAACAATCTTGGATCAAAGACATTGTATTGGTTAGTTTGTCATATCAACACAACCTAGAAGAGAGTCTCAATGAGGTGGTTTAGATCAGGTTGGTCCATGGTTGCTCTGGGGGCATTGTTTTCATTGCCTTAATTGATGTGCCTTAATTGATAATAAGATCATATAACCTTAAAGTAGATAGCATTATTCCCTGGTTTGGAGCACAGGACTATGCACAAGTATATGCTTTGACCTTCAGAGAAAGTGCTTCTCAGTACTGCCCATTTGAAGGAGGAAGTCTTGAACATTCAGCCACAGGTGCTTGTTCCCCTTTGGCAAACATGTTATCTGCTCTGTGCTGTGAGCTGGACTTGTACTTCACTTGGTGTGTATGCTGGAAGATGAGAGTNTGCTCTTAACAGCCGTGTCTGAGATGATAAATTGGCCAATGGTATTGGTTAGATTTCTTTGTAACTCAGGAGACTCTAGCTTTCTGCTTTGATGTGGTAATCAGGGTTCTAATAACTAGCATTTTTGAGTATTAGACACTAAGGTCATTGCTTCATGTATCTTATTTCATCTCAGTAAAGTAAATGCTCTTATTTTAGGTGGTGGGCTGACAATTAACATTATAGTTTTATATATTCCTAGGATTATAAACTATCTTACATGCCTTAGAATTTATTTACCTTTCTTCTAGGACATGACAAAGGATCTAGAGATTGAAATCTTACAATCTATTTAACTAAAAATCATAATAGAAGTTTTTTGTTTTTAATGATTTACTTTTANCCTGTATGGGGAGGTGGGGGTTTTGTGCACATGAGTGCAGGTGCTCTCTAAGATCAGAGGCATCAGATCTCCCTGGAGCTGGAGTTAAAGGCAGTTGTGAGCCACCTGACCTAGGGATGGTGATTGAACCCAGGTCCTTTGGAGAGCAGTAGGAACTCTTAACCACTGAGCCATCTCTCCAGNCTTACCTTTTTATTTATTTATTTTTAGATATACTGCCTATGATGGCCTTGAATTCCTAATCTTTCTGCCTCTACCCCCCACCCTCCAGTGTTGGGATTAGAGGTGTATGCTACCGTATCCAGCTATATTTTGCAGGTTTAAAAAAAAAGTTACTTATTACTGTTACGTGTTTGAATAAGTGCTGGTATGCACTTGGCCACAGAATGCCAAGACAGAATGGTTAGAAGACAATTTCCAGGAGTCAGTTTTCTCCTTCCACCTTGTTGTGCATGAAGAAGAAGAACAGATTTCTGCCGCTTCATACCCCAGGGTAGCTGGCCCTCAAGCTTCTGGAACATTCTCCTGTCTGTCCCTCTCATTTTGCCACAGGAATGCTGGGATTAGAGATGTGTGCCACTACGCTATATGTGTGTGTGTGTTTGTTTGAGACAGTGTCTCACTGTNTAGCCTTGGCTGGCCTGGAACTCACTGAGATCTTCCTGCCTCTTCCTCCTAAGTGCTGGAATTAAAGGTATACACCACCATACCAGACTTCAAAATGAGTGGTTTTGTTTTTATTGTTTGTTTTAAGACAAGCTCTGACAAGTTTTATTAAAGAGAAACTTTCCTGGTTGACTTCTCACCATTCTTCTGGCATGCTTCTAATCTAATCTAATGATATCAGAACCGCTGGTGTTGATGATAGCCAGTGTGCTTACTCTGTAGTATTTCCCAAATGCTGAGCCTCATTTAATATCATTGCCACTGTAGGGATGGACATCAGTTTTGGCCAACGTGGCATAGTAGTTGATTCAGATTTTCTTAAAACTGAGCAGTTATTGATGAGAATAACCAGTTTTTCTTTGACCTGCCTGATCATGTCTGATCATCTTCAGAGTCTGCTTGTACAGACTCTGTACATTTTCCACTTTTCATAGCAAGTTGATGAACTCCAGAGGGGTTTCATCTTCTTTGTGGCCACTGTCTTTCTGCCTTAGGCATAGGACAGCTTTCAACCAATAGCAGCTGCCAAGATAGCCAAGGAGTAAGAACAGCCGAATGTGGTTTTTCACATTGGGTTTTGGGCNTTGAACTCAGGTCATCAGACTTGTGCAGGAAATCAGTTTTACTGACTGCTAAGCCATCTCTTTGGTTCCCAGCTATGTCTTAAAAGTGCTTTAAATTTTATAGTATTTGTGTATACATATATATATACACACACATAAATATGTTAGGAAATATAACAGCAAATGAATTCTTACGGACTCACTGTCTAATTTAAGGACTAGACNTTTTGAACTGGGGAGATGACTGAGCAGGTAAAAGAACTTGCTGCACAAGCCAACTACCTGAGTTTGAGCCCTAGAGCCCACATAAAGGTGGAAGGAGAGGACCAACTGCACAAAGTTGTCATCTGATATCCATACATGCACCCAGATTCTCTCCCGTCTCTTGCTCACACAAACACATAGACAAGTAATAATAATGTTAATTATTAAAAATAGCTAGAAAATCATCAGTACCTTTGTTCTTTGTATACTGAATAGTGGATTTCTCCAATTGGGTCCATATACTAATCCTTGCAACCTATTAATGTTACCATCTAGCAAAAGGGTCTTTCTAGATGTTATTGAGACTCTTGAGATGGGANGGATATGTTATGGTGGTCCTAACAATAGCGCAGTGATCCAAGGAGTCCGAAGAAGGCAGTGTAGAGTTGGGAGCAGAGTTGGAGTAATGTAGTCATATACCAAGGATGCCAATAGAAATCTAGATTAGGAACAGAGTCGATCTTGGAGCTTCTAGAGTGAACTAGGCCTGCTAATAGGTTAATCACATGAAATTAGCTTAAAACTTCTGACTTCCAATACTGTAAGAACAAATTTATATTGTTTTAATCCACCAATTGTCTGGTAATTTGTTTCAGCTTATATAGAAAACCAAAATATTTTCTATTATCTATTATGACTTCTTTCTTGCCTGCCCTCCCTCCCTCCCCCTCTTCCTCCCTCCCCCTCTCTTTCTCTTTTCCTTCCTTCCTTTCTTTCCATTACTAGGTATTGAAACCTACAGTGCCTTGTGCATGATAGGCAAGTGCTCTTCCATTGAGCTTTATCTCAAGCCCTCTACCATGACTTTTAAAAGTCATTATTTACTCTTTATTTAGCTCCCATTTTTCCTTTGATTCTAAGAAACTGTCATTTAGCTTCCACCTGTGTCNATTTGTACTTCATGTTACATACAAGATAAAGTTCAAACTTCTCAAGTGTGTTATGGGACCCTTCATATTCTCTGCTCCCATCTTCTGTTCATTTCTGGACATTCAGCCCTTCTCCTTTCGTTAAAGTAGGAACTGTTCATACAGCCCAGATTGGCCCAAATTTCTTATGTAGCCCAAGCTGGCCTCAAACCCACAATGTTCTGGCCTTAGCCTCCAATGTGCTGGGATTATAGGCAAACGCAACCATACCCAGTGGCATCTGTATTTTTAACAGCTTCCTCCTGGCCCAATCTCCAGCCATGCATTAACCCTGCTTTGGTGACTCAAAGTCACCTACAATTCCACAGGTCTTCTCTCTGCTGTAATTAACTTGTCTTTCTATACTGTTTCTTTCCTTCATAAACNCCTCTGAAGCTTCTGTGCCTCTGTCCTGCCTTACCCCAACACCCTTTGCTCACAGAACTCCTGTTCCTCCTCAGGTGGCAGTTCAGTCACCACTTTGTTTAAGCTCAGAAGTTTGGAGTAAGTACCAATCTGTGTGGTTTTAGAGCTCTCTACTAGCATGCTGGTTCCCAGCACAGGCTGGGCATTCCTATCTGAGGAGTTTATGGGCAGGTTCTTTTTATTTTGAAGTATTTGAAAAACCTTTTTAGAAATATTTGCATGTACATAATGAGATATCTTGGGGATAGGACCCAGTCTAATACAAAATTCACTGTGTTTCTTACATACATAACCATTAAAGTGTTTCTTACATACATAACCATTAAAGTGTGGAGCTTTCCATTCATGATGTCATGCTAGTGTTCAAATAGTTTCAAAGTTTGGAGCATTTTGAATTTCAGATGATTGGATTAGAGATTCCCTGTCCTTCTGTGCCTCGTTGTTGTAGTAGTCTGTTTACTGTCTGTATCCCTCTAGACTTAAGATCGTTGGATCTAGAACTGGTTTGTTATTATGTGTTTTCAGAGTATATCTGTGGAGTCACGAGATTCTGGAATAGTATAGATATTTAAAAAATACTGCCCAGCTGTCTTTCCAATAAACAGGATAGCATTTTGGGTATTCTTTTTTTTTCTTTAAGATATATTTATTAATGGCTTTAGTTGCACATGCCTTTAGTCCCAGCACTTGGGAGGCAGAGGCAGGAGGATCTCTGTGAGTTCAGGGCCAGCCTGGTTGAGTTCCAGGGCAACCAGAGAAACTGTGTCGAAAAACAAAACAAAACAACAACAAGAATGAAAAGATACAGTTATTTTATTTTATATGTGTGCACTTCTTGCCTGCATATATATATGTATAAACATATATATATATATATACACATATATATATGTATGTGCGTGTACCACATGTATGCCTGGTGCCCACAGAGGTCAGAAGAGGGCATCACATTCCCTGGAATTTGAGTCATGGATGGTTGTGAGCTGCATGTGGGTGCTTGAGAACTGAACCTGGTCCTCTGCAAGAGCAACAAGTGCTCTTAATTGCTGAGCCATTTCTACAGCCCTTATTTTAGTATTCTTATAGCGCTTTGGATTTTAAATATAACCATTATGAATACTAATAGCATAATTGCNGGAAAAAAAGATGTAANTGTTTAGTTTAATAGTCCATCTTGCCTTTTATATACTATTGAAGNCATTATCTTTGATACTGCATATTATTGATATTGCAGGCATTATCTTTCTNTTTTGAAGACATGTTCTGCTCTGTAGTGCTGGCTGGTCAGCATGTAGCCCAGCTGGGCCTAGAACTTGCTGTGATCCTTCTGCCTTTGCCCCTGCAAGTGCTGGGGGTTGTAGGTATTTGTCAGCACACCCAGTAATGTAGACTTAAGATAGTATTTACTAGTAACAGTAATTTACTAGTAAATTCTGTCAGAAAGCTTTTTGTCAGATTTGGATTTTTACAAGATAATTTTTTCATGGAAGTGAAAATATTGGAAATCTGGAGTTTCTAATAGTGAAGTAGTATTTTATTTTTATAATGAATAGCTTGTACAGACTTTAGAACAGCAGACAACTCAATCTACAGAGTAAAATTTGAATTTCAAGGTCAAACATTTGTAAATTCTTTGGTTCTAGACTACATTAATCAGGTCACATAATTTTATTCAGTTGAATTTGTTCATTTGTATTTATTTTAGCCGCACAACCAGTTGAAAAGTAAAATATCCTAGAACTTATGGTATATATGA